>JAOWAN010063319.1:0-12039 GCA_028566635.1 Lobelia cardinalis
TTTCTTTTTCTCTTCCTTCATCGCTGCCTCAAATCGATCGAACAAACTAGGGCATTCGGCGATCGATCGAAGCAATCGGCGACTCCCCCTTTTTTTTCGACTCAGTCGGCGACTTCGCTTGTTCAGCGACTTCGTTTATTTCTTCTCTTTGAGTTCAACGACTTTTTTTTTTCTTTTTGCAGCAACTTTGTTTGTTCGTTTTTGTCTATCTTTTTTTCTTTTTTTCGTTTCTTTTAAATTGTTAGTCATTTATTTATTTTTTAATCTGAACACTAGTACTGAACCTTTTTTTTTGTTTCAATCCTTTTTTTTTATTCTGTTTGTGTACATATAATTCTAGATTATTAATTATATAAAAATATATTTAAAAAAATCAAAAAGCAGTCATCCCGCTATCCGCTATCCCGCTATCCCACTTTCGGGGTCGGCCGCTACGCGCCGCTATCCGGGATTAACTAATTTTGATGCACTTTTACTTAATAGTATCTATTAAATATTTTACCACACCCCTCATGGAGATTAGTACAAACCTTTTTGTCTTTTCATCCTTTTTAAATTCTTCTTTAAAAAAAAATTCAATCAACTTCAAAATAGTATTATTTTTTTTAATTTATGCATACATATAAAAATATATGTATTAATAAATTTATTCTTATTCCCATCTTTCTAAATAGTATAAAAAGTAAATATAATTAATGATCATTAATAATCGGGATAATAGAAGGATAATTTAGAAAATTAATGATCCAAAAAGCCTAAAAAATTTAAAGTGACAATTATTTTGAAATAATTTACTTTTGTCAAAACATCATCTCCTATTCGAAAACGCCCGCGAACAAATTCATTGCAATCCCAAACTCGAATCTATCACCATTAATGCACCCATCTCTAAATCCGAATATTTTCAAGATAAAAGAATCAACTTGACCATATTGTACACTCCAAATTTTCAAGATAAAAGAATCAACTTGACCATATTGTACACTCCAAACCACAGTTTGGAGATTCAAGGAAAAAAATTTAATTCCAACCACCGTTAATCCGAAAGCTTTAAGGTAAATTTCGGGAAATTTGAAATTTCTTCTCTTTGTTGAGATTGTTATGATATTTGGTTTTTATTCTTAATAAATTCAACCTATTATAATACATTTAATTAATCGTTCTAATGGATTGAGTAATAAATTAGTTGAATTAAATTTGGGTCAATCTGCTAGATACCTTTAACTCCCAAAGTATATATATTTTTGCTCATATTTTAATATATGAATTTATGATTGAATGAGTTGTGTTGAATTGAGTTTCAAATATGCTAGAATGAGTTAAATTAAATTAATTTGATCTATCTAGTCAGACCTAGCTGGGATTATGCGGTTTAAATTGTTGGAATTTGGTGCTTGATATTTATTGAAAGAGATATGGGTGAATCTGGGGGTTTTAATGTATTATTTAATTAGTAAGATGCTTAATATTTATTCTATTATTATAGTTAATTGATGATATTAATAAAATTTAGTGTCAAATTAGTTGTTACTCAACTATACAATTTATTGTTATTTATTTTTATCCTTATTTCTCTTTCATGTATCTCTTTTTATCCTTTAAAAAATTGATTAGGGACGAACTTTAAAAAAGTCGTACGGGTTAAGGATAAATTGGGGAATGCCATATATAAATTCTTCTGCTAGCTATATATGCTCCAAAATTAAACATTTTTTCAGTAATAAATTAGTTGAATTTATTTTTTTTGAAACGGATTGAAATGGGTTAATAGGTTGATCTAGGTTAACCCATTTATATTAATAGGTTATAGTGGGTAACCTATTTCAACGTATTATTTAATTGGGTTGGGTTGGGTTGCGTTTTAAATAGGTTGGACTAGGTAGGTTAATGGGTTTCGAACCCAAATTGCCAGGCCTACTCACAAGGCAGTAGTTATCGGGGAGGTAGAGATGGATGACGAGACTCTCGTGGTGGAAGGAACATTGGAGGTCGCGAAGGACTTAGAGTATGTTACAATTGCGGTGAACCTGGCCACATGAAATCTCAATGTCCTAAGCTTCCGTCCCAACAACAACAAAAATATCAGCATTATCAGCAGCAACAACACCGAGGTTTGCTAACACAGTGTCGTAAGAGTTGAGTCCCCTCAACCAGATAAACACACAATCGTCGTAAGTGATTAAGAATATGCTCAGTTGACACAATTAAAAAATTCTCATAAGGCTTCTTCTTTTTCCAAAGCTACTCTTGCAAAGTAGGTACAACTACATGTTTTTTCTAGATCGAGTAGACAACGGATCATTGATTCAAGGTCCACTGGCCGTAGATCGAGTAGACAACGGATCATTTGACGGGAAATTTGAGTATGTCATCTCTTTTATGAGTCAAACCATTGCACGAAAGTTACATTGGCCGGTGGATCTTTCCACAATCTTGGGTACCGGTAGTGCAACTGATACTCCATCCATGCCTTTATCATATGTGCTATATTTACCCAACTTTCCATTTAATTTAATATCAATTACAAAACCCTTCCAATGTTGTGTTTCTTTCATACCCAGAGATTATTTGGCGACTTGGAAGATTATTGGTAGAGGGAATAAATCTGATGGGTTGTACCTCCTTGATGAAGTTGTTGTTGTTCGTCCATTCACTATAGCATATGTTGCTTGTCAAAGATTCATGTCTCCTTTTTACATTGTCGGTATGGTCATCCTTCTTTACCCGTATTACTAAAGTTGTCTCCGGGAACTAAAGTTTATATCTAGCTTACCTTATGAGTCATGTGCGTTTGCGGAACACCATTGTAGTTCATATTCTCCTCGAGCTATGGGTCGCATCTTTACTTTAGCTAGTCATACAGATGTATGGGGTCCTTGTATTGTACCATCTAAAACTGGTATGAGATATTTTGTATCTTTTGTTAATGACGACTCAAGGAATACTTGATTTTATTTAATGACATTTAGAGACGAATTGTTTGATATTTTCTCATCTTTCTATGCTGAAGTCAAAATATAATTAATTATCTTGTTAAAAATGTGTGTAGTGATAATGCAAAAGAATATTTCTTGGTCGTTTTTCATCCTATATGTCTCAACATAGAATGATTCATCAATCTGCATGTGCGGTTACTCCTCAACAAAATGGTGCGGTCAAAATGGTGTGGTCGAGCATAAAAATCGTCATCTCCTAGAGGTTGCTCGTGCATTGATGTTTCAAATGAATGCTCCCAAGTACTTTTGGGCTTATGCACTACACACAGCCGCTTCCTTATCAATCATCTTCTATCATCGATTCTTCAAGGACAAATTCCCTACTCCATTCTTCGGCCATATCAATCCTCATTCCCAATGTCTCCTAAAATATTTGGGTCTACATGTTTTTTTCAAGATTTTCGACCAAAGGTTATAAAGTTGTATCATCGATCTCTAAAATGTATCTTCTGTAGTTATTCTCGCACTCAAAAGCAATATTGGTCTTATTCGTCTAATTTACACGTATTTAGTGTCACTTCATGTGACATTCTTTGAGTTCACTCCTTTGGTTCATCTCGGTCATCGAGGGTTCATCGTGAGTCACGTACTAATGAGTTCCTTACTTATATCGTTCTGGATTTGATGCCATCTTCTTCCATAGTTCCCAAGACTCGTTCCCTGTCACACGGGTGTACTCTTGCCGTCCTCATGATCATTTCTTTTTTCTTTCAAAGAGCGGTCTTCTCCTTTATTTGATCTGACTGCTATTAATGTTAACTGTTAGCACGGGATGTACTCTGTATTTTAAGCTTCTTTCGAGGAGGCATTTCGAAACAGTAAGTATCCTCAATCTGCCTAGATCGTCTATTCAATTCCTCATGCGACAAACACCTAGTTTCTTCAACCCTATCCAACTCCTCAACTTCCCTGATAAGCTCACTCTTCCTTACCCTAATATCCCCAAACATTTCCTTATTCCAGACCTATAACTTCTCCTTTAAGAATCTCAGTTTACACATCAAAACAAAACCTCCCCATCCCTCGAACACACGCTCCTCCCACCAGTTACGCACTAATTCTTTAAAACCAGGATGAGATAACCACATGTTCTCAAAGCAAAAAGGGGTTGGACCCCACCGAATAGGAGAGGACTCAAGCAAAATCGAAAGTGATCCGACAATTCTAAGGAGAACCGATTGGACCAAATCGGGAAAAGGCTCCTCCCACGAATTACTGACGAGAAATCTATCAATCCTGGTTGCATATTTTTCCTCTCCCTAGACACAGATCAGGTGAAGGTGGCATGTGGCATTAGAAAGATTTAAATCTCATAAATCATGCTCTTGAATGAATTCATCGAAGCATCTCATGCTAGTGGTAGTTCTAGAACCCCCCCCCCCAATCTTTTCACAAGGTCCGCGAAAAACTTTAAAATCTCCCCCAATACACCGGCGAGACCCATGCAAATCATGAAGCTCGTCCCAAAAGGACTCGCGACCACGAGCCCCACAAGGGCCGTAAACCGCACTAATCCACCAATCTCCAAAATCCCTAACATTTGCTCTAACCGACATAGTAAACCTCCCATGAAAAACCTCTAACATCGATATTAACCGAGTGTCCAAATAATAAGAATCTCACCCGAAGCTCCTATCGATGGTAAAAACTCCCACTCCCTAAAATGTGTGCCCCAAATACTCTTTACCAACATGCTACACCTCCTCCCTCTGTCTCTTGAAGCATCAAAATATCGGGATTAGCATTCTTCAAAACCTCCCGAACCTTCCTACGCTTCACACGGTTCCCAAGACCCCTAACATTAAAGCTAAGCACTTTCATCACGAATAGTAGATAGCGACCCCATCCCCTCCACCTCCGTACTCCAGCTTCTGATCTCTCTCCCCTTTCCTCCGTAGTTGATTGTTGATATTAAACTCAACAATTCCCGCATCCCTTTATTAGGGTTAGTGCTCTTCGTATTCCTCCCTTTAAGGCTCACTACAACTCTCACCCCCCGCCCTTTGGGTCCACAAGTCGAACCCTTTTTAGCACTTTATCGGGATTCGGATCATCAGAAGCATTTCCCAAGTGATTTAATGCCTATAGCCTCCCCCAGCACTTGTGTGTGTGTTTTAATCTTAGTGTTTCTCCATACTCATCAAGGCATAGTGTTTTAATCTTTCTGTTTCTCCATACTCGTCAACGCATTTCCTCTTATTGAGCTAACTCAAATCTTCCGCTGCAATTATTCCTTTATAATGTGTTTGGTTGGGGGTAAATTCGAGGGAAAATTGGAGGGGTGTATTTCTTTTCACTTGTTTGGTAGGAGTGAAGATGGATGGGAGGGAAAAGTGAAGTGAAATGAAAACACCTCTTCATTGATAAAAATTTACCCCCAAAAAATGGAGTGAAAATGAAAGGGAAAAGTAAAAGCAATAATTCAACAATTTTACAAGCATTTTTGTACTTTTCATATCTTACCAAACAAGTAAAAATAAAACTCCCTCTTTTTCCCTTTTTCGGCCAAACAAAGGAGGAAAAAAACATTTTCTCCCCCCTCGGGGTTGAAGGTAAAACACTTTTATTTTTCACACCTCTTATTTTCCACCCCTTCAACCAAATAAACCATTAGTTTAGCTTAGTCTATATTACTGTGATATTATATCTGTACATATCTTTATCCAGTAATATTAGTGTTTGTGCAAAAAGGGGACCTCACAAAAAGTAGCAAAAATAACAAAATGATATTTTGTGATGAGGATATTCCCTCTACTATGAACACACCTAATAGAGGTAATTTTCATCATGTCAAAAAGAGCACATAGACTAGCTGTTTATAAAATCAGATAAAGAGTGACCACATCTACTGGAATCTGCTATGATTGTCAAAATAACAAGTCTTCTATTTCATTTGTTTACTGATTTTCAAAGTTTATTCCCAGCATCATAATTTCATCTTCTTTCTAGGCTTGTCTTTTATGTGCACTCATTTATATCTTAAAAAGCACCCTCGATAAAATCGTAAAACACTAGTAACAAGGCCATGAGTCTTATATCACTAGCACTGGTGGATCTCTCTTTGAAAGCAATGGAGATCAGCCATCTTTAAGAATTATTAAAGTTATACTAAGAGCTTAGCAGAAACCTTTAATTCACTCTAAGAGCCTCATAAAATGATGTAAAATACATGATTCATGTAACCCAACTCAACTCCAAGAGGCATTTTGTTTTTTTCCCCCCTTTTCCTTCTTCCCATGGCCTGCACCTTGAATAGAGTTTTAACCTTAGTTTCAACCAATTTTTTTAGGATTGGTCTAAATCATGCAAAATTGAAGATGATAAGGTTTCTCCTCTCCGGTGTGTGGATAAGAGACCTATCGTCCGACATTCATTCTTCAAAGTCATTTGGCATAGGCTTCGTTGTGGAGGTTCATGTACTCTTAGATGTGGAAAATGAATAAAAATGAGAAGAAAAAGTTGACTGCAAGATAAAGTACTATCTAAAAGTAGCATTTTTTCTAGGGAATTTCCACATAGAAACTAAAAGTGGTGTTCAAATCAAATGAAATCAAAGGTATTCAAGCCCAGGTAGAGTGAATATGCTCAAGTACAATAAGAAACAGTCCTTTGGAGGATATGTGATCATACCATTTGAAGTTTCACGCATATAGTCCTCGAGCAATGGCTTAAGAGTTGCATAAAGTTCAGTCATACCCAGTCCAGTTTCAGCAGAGAGAGCAATAGGATCACCAAATCCTAACTTATGGGCTTCACCTGAGGCCTTATCAAGCGAACCAACACGATCAAGAAGAGATTCGGCTTTATTCATAACGACAATAATCTTGATTCCAGATGCATGCCTACGCAGCCACTTCCCCACATCCAAATCCATGGGCTGTAGTCCATCTCTAGTAAAGAGAAAAATGAACATTACACTCACTACACAACATGAAGAAAGAATGAAAAAGATGTATAAAACATATACCTAAAGACAAGTATAATTTTTTTCCTATTTACAGGGAACATAATTTCAATCCTCTTTCTGGCAAGTGCCATGAGTCCACATCAATGTGAATTTAAACTTAGAATCAGCTAAAAGCAAGATACGTTACCAAATACCAATAATGAATCAACTACAAGTTTTTTGTTACTGTTTAATAATCGCAGACAAGTTCAAAAATCTTTTCTATCCAGCACAAGGGATGAAGATAATGAAAGATTCAGTATCTTCTAAATTTTGAAACAGTGTAAAAGGAAGAAGGATGAGTGTTCCCCAATCAAAATGGTTACATTGTAGAAGTGAAAAAATGAAAGATAATAATAAAAGTATTGATCGTCATTCTCCGTTGATGTATGAAATAGGTGCTCCATGAACAGAACAGAAACCTAACACCAGAAAGAGGCTAAAAACAACTCGTTATGTTGCACCTGATCCAAGAAAGGCTTCCCCTTTATAAATGTATTTACTATTTATTCAAGGAATACCCTGTACAATTACAAAACTCCAAGAAGCAAAAGCACATTGCGAAACTAGTCATGACCAAGCCCAGGAAACTCGTGGATCAACAAGTATTCCAAAAAAGGTCAACACACATAATACGAGAGTGCTGAAAAATGTAGACATGAAAGCCTTCATGAAATAGGACAACAAAAAGTAAGTAAGGAGCTTATACACAGAACTAACCGCGCATCTGTGAGGAAAAGCGCAACCTTGGACCTCCTCAACACATTTCCAGTCATTTCAGCAGTTCGGCTAAGAACGGAACCTGAAGAAGCCTCTGCCTCCAAGCCAGCTGAATCCAACACTTTAAACCGCAAATCACCCAATTTGGCAATTCCATCTCGTATATCCCTTGTCACGTGATCATTAGGAGTATTGTACACAAGAGCTTCCCTCCTTCGTATCAAACTACAGCAACACCAGATCATCAACACAGTTACAAACCATTTGGACTTTGACATATATCTAAAGGAAGAAACCAACACAAATATTTAAGTTAACAGTTTCATACTCGCACTGTTCCATACAATGGCCAGTTTCTATATTTCAAAGTCAACAAGGGCATATATCAAATCAACAGTTAACGTGCATTAGTTGCACATTATAATAAATAGTTTCATCATTATAAACAGTACGAAGTACAATTCCTACAATTTTGTATAGACTAGCAAAATATTCACATCTAAGTCAAAGTAAAATCAAAACAATCAAACCTTAACATATGGAATATTTAAATGGAATGGAGGAAGCAACTCTCAAAAATGACCAATGGCTTAAAACAGCTAACCGATTAAACAATGCCGACTTTCCAACATTAGGGCGACCAATGAGAAGCACTGTCGGAAGCAAATTGACATCGATTTTGCTGAAATCAACTTCCTTAACGCTCGAAGCCTTAACTTTCTCGACTTGTTTCGCCTCATTAATAGAAATGTTATCACTTGCATTCACAGACAAGCCTTGTAACTCATTGACTACATCTTCATCTCCGCCCAAGGTTGTCGTGCAAAACCAATTTGTATTATGATATGTACAAGCATATAAGTTTGTGATTAATGCGCAATCATTTGAGCCTGAATTTTTAGCCCCATATGCGTGTCTTGATCCTAAGCAAGTGAAATAAGAAAATAAGCATTCAAATAAATTTTAAAGATTCCAACTTTGAAGTGGGTCTGAATAGAATTAACAAAAGAAGATTCAAGAAGCTTACCGTAAATGAAATTTGAATATAGGAGGCGAAAGGCATGGTGGGTATTTCCGGAACAGAGAATGCGAATCCGTTTGAGAGACATTATATGGTTCTCAATGTAATCAGTAGAATCTTACATGTATTTAGTTGAAGAAGAATATTTGTGTTCTCTGCGCACAACAGATGTAGCAAACGGAATACATCAGTCACCGCCGAAGTGAACCAGAGAAACGATAACGAATGGCGGCGTTGATGCAGTGGTTGCAGAGGTGGAACGTGGAGGCGAAATTGTGAAAGAGGGGTTAGCTGAGGTGGAGACGGGTGGGAGAGGAACATTTTGTTTGTAATTAAGGATTGCGCTAAGAGCATCACAATGTGAAAATTTTCTTCACAAATAGTATAAATAGTATGTATATTCTATAAATATAAAATAAACTAAATAATTATTATTATCATTTCATATTTATTGTTGTATATATAATTTACTATCTTCATATCTATATATTAAAAAAATTAACACTTCTTGCCAGCACTGCTTAGTTGCTCGATATACCAACTATTCACAATAAATCTTTTAGAGGTCAAATATACAATATGATGTAATGTCACGTCAGGATTAGTCTGCCACTGACCAGACACCTGGACTTAGACCAAAAAAAATATAATGTCACGTCATCACTTTATAAATTTATTATTTCATAAATATATTTCTTATTATGACATAAATCCATCAAAAATTTATAATACGGATCCACCACTAAATAATTTACTCCTTTCATTATATACATTTAAAACTAATATATTTATGAAATAAATAATTTTATTATTTTGATTATATATATTTTATTTTCAGTTCAAATTATTTTGATAAATAATCTGATTTTAATTTTTCAAAATAAAAAAAATCACAAACCTATTTAGGTTCAGATCACAAATCAGATATATCACAACATTTCAATATCTCAACATTAAACATATTTCATATATTTTTAATATTTTACTCAAATATCACTCAACATCACAAATAAATATCAAATATTTTCCATCTATTACCCCTATCCATACACTCTCACAAATCAATTCAAACCTTTCACATCATATTCTCTCTCCTCTCTCCTCACATTCAAACCTTTCACATCACATTCAAATCTTTCACATCATGAGGGCAATTTAGTCTTTTAGTTCATAAACTCATATCATCTCATATTCAAATAGTGTACAGTGCAATATCATCATATATCGCATTCCTAATCTGACCCTTAATATCTTACTAAAAGCTTTTGGCCGAAATCAAAAAACACAAAAAAAAAAAAAAAAAAATGCCTCGATTTGTGGTGTGATAGCAAAGCAAAAAACAACAACATTTGGAAAATGACAACTTTAAATGAGCAAAAGGAGTCTAGTTAGATAATAATGAAACGGTACAAAAAGATGAACCGCATCAAATTGTGGATATGTTGAACATATACTTACTATGTAGCATGAACCCATTTACGGGTTCATAACCTCAAAATATCCACATAGTAGATGCTTTTAGTATTAATTTGATTTATTTTTGTGATTTATTGTTTTGTTATTTCCTCTAGTTTGGAATAGTTAATGTTATTTTATCAAATAAAACACTTTTTTCTTAGCTATGCTATGTCAATTTAATTGCTTCTTCTTGTTCAATGTTTTTTCGTCTACTTCTTCTTTTATATATTTTAATTATTTAATTTCTCTTTATTTTCATGATATTTTGACTATTTCCAAAAATATATATATGTATTTCGTCTAGCAATTAACAAAGTGCAAAAGTGATATTGGGATAAAAAAAAATTAATGCAAAAATACAATTTTGAAATATGTTGGAGCAAGTGAAATCGGGTGAAAGCTAGAAGGACAAAACTATTTTTTTCCTATAAAAAATTAGGTAGACATATCAAATATTCGATTAGCAAATCGTGATTTTCAAAATTATAGATGGACATGTCAAACTATCTCTTAGTTTTATGGTATGATTTTTAATTTTCTGATCTTTCTCTTTCAAAATTATAGATAAATTTGATTGCTCTTCACTGAGCTCTGGATGGACATGTCAAATATTCGGAGAGCAATACCTAATATTCAATTTCAAGCAATTCGAGATACCAAATTCGAATAAAATATGATTGCATAGAAAAGTTTCATAGTCCTCCGATTAGAGAAGTTGCTATTAAAGTGGCAGATCCTATTTCGAAGACTCCATATATACAAAAGAACATCAAGTGAGCTGAAAGAACTCAATGGACAGTTACATGGCCTACACGACAATGGTTTCATTAAGCCAAGTGTTTCTCCATCAGATGTTCTGATTTTATTTGTAAGGACGAAGGATGGGTCTCTCAAATTCTGTATTGATTAGTGTGAACTCAACAAGATCACAATCAAAAATATATGTTTGTTGCCTTGTATTGATGTCTTGATCAGTTGTCAAGAGCGAAGTACATCTCCAAGATTGACTTGAGATATGGATATCATCAATTAAAGGTAAGGAAGGATTACCAAAGACAACCTTCAGAATAAGGTATGGGCACTATGAATTTCTAGTAATGCCATTTAGAGTTACAAATGCACCGATCGTGTTTATGAACTTGATGAACTGCATCTTCAAGCAATATCTTGATCAGTTTGTTATGGTCTTTATCGATAATATTATTATACATTTCAAATGAACAACACTTGAGAATGGTGTTAAAAGTGTTAAGAGATAAATTGTTATTTGTAAATCAAAAGAGATACGAATTTTTGTTGCGTGAAGTAAAATTTCTCGAGCATATGATTGGTGAGAATAGGATTTCTGTCGACCAACTAAAATTGAGTTAGTGGTAAATTGGGAAAGGCCTACTTCAGTGTCAGAAATTAGAATATTCGTGGGTCTTGTAGGGTACTACCCCATATTTATAAAGGGGTTCTCTCATATTGCTGGACCCTGTCGCATTTGACTCAGAAAAATGAGACGTTTGAGCCGTCAACAAAATGTGAAAATAGTTTTTTAAGAGCTAAAAAGAGAGATTAATTTATGTACCTATACTTTCTTTTCCTACAGGTGATCACGGGGGATTTGTAATTTACAGTGGTGCATCTCATAAGGGTTTGATTTGCGTGCTTATGCAACATGAAAAAGTAATCGCTTATGCTTCTCAACAGCTGAAAACTCGTAAGAGAATTTATCCTACTCATGATCTTGAAATTGCGGCTGTTATCTTTCATTTGAAGCTTTGGCGACATTATCTTTGTGACGACCCGAACCAGGTGATAGGATCATGCATTTGATATTATTAATTCCATCTCATTTGCATTTCATTTTAATATTTAAATATGCATTTTATTATTAGTTGCATTGCATTTAA
>JAOWAN010063330.1:0-12039 GCA_028566635.1 Lobelia cardinalis
TTTTTTGTTTGTTTCTCTCTCTCTCTCTCTCTCTCTCTCTCTCTCTCTCTCTCTCTCTCTCTCTCTCTCTCTCTCTCCCTCTATCCCCCTCTCGTTCTCGTTCTCGCTCTCCCTCCCCCTCCCCTCTCTCTCTCTCTCTACAATGCTTATGGCAGCTGGTGGCTAGCTTTGAATTTTCTATTTTTTATTTGATAAAAGAAGAAATTTCTTAGAAGGAATAGAATGTACAAAAGAGGAGGACAAGCTGGCCTCCTAAAGGGAAAAAAACATTTGAAAAAAAGGAGATAAAAGTAAAATCACATAGGACAGACCAACCAAAAGAAACCAGGCTAAACTAGTAAATCACTGGTGCCCAATCTATAGACAGGTCTGACACAGACGCCCCACCGAAAGCCTCCGATGCCAAGGCCATAGAGATGCGTGGTGGTTAGCTTTGAATTTAACAAATGCAAAGTGCATTAGTTCTATTTAATGACCAGATGCATACAGGGGTGGAGCCTATAACAGAGATGTCAATAGACATCATTGGGGAAAAAAATAATTCTTTTGCAAATTTTATTTTCTGTCTACACTCTACAAACTTTTAAACAATAAGGGGTATAATATAAATATGTAATAAAAAACGGGTTAAATAAATTATGCCAATTGACAGACCACCCAAAGACTTTAGATTTGAAAGGA
The DNA here is from genome assembly GCA_028566635.1 of Lobelia cardinalis. Taxonomy (NCBI): domain Eukaryota; kingdom Viridiplantae; phylum Streptophyta; class Magnoliopsida; order Asterales; family Campanulaceae; genus Lobelia; species Lobelia cardinalis. The sequence continues at coordinate 682 of JAOWAN010063330.1, forward strand.
ACCTTTGACATCCAAATGAATGGATATAAACGAAATCAATATGAATTTGGGGAAGAAGGAGGATAAAAATGAGATTAGGACATATTTTACTACCCAATTATCGGATGTTGCTTGCAATCTTGAATAGTATGGACACTAGAAACAAACTTTTCTGAATAGGCAATAAGTTACTTTAAAGAGGCGCACCTCGAGCAAGATGAGGTGCAAGAAAGAGCTTCATGTGAGCCTCGTGGCCTAGGCGCAATTTTAACATCTATGATCTTGTGTTAGTTGGTAATTAAGATTTTAGAGTTTCGTTTATTTTGAATTCCATAAAGTGGGGTAACACTGCCCATGGTTCATGTCAGGAAGAGCAATTGTCTTAAATGAGACGATGTATGATGTGAATAGCATTGCTTTTACGTCAAAATCAAGTCAGATATAGGTAGTTCACTTATTTTAGACATTAGTTCTAATTTATTCCGTGTCTTACAATACGCTACATGATACGATTTTTGACACCTTCGATTCACGACATAATTCATGATTTGACAACTATGATCATAAGTGTGACGGATACAAATTTTAGAAGAGTGAGATTCATATAGAAAGCTTGCACAAGGATTAAAGGAATAGAAATGTTGTATATATTCCAAGTTAAAAAATCGTACAGTATATCTGGAGAACCAAGAGAAGATTGCAAGGAACAATGCTAAAACAGAAAATTTTCAACAAAACATACTAACAGCAATATTGTACTTAGCTTGAAGGTATAACACATTAACAATAAACATAAAAAGAATTTAGCTGATCCTCTAGAGGCTATTAAATGTCGAATAGAAGTATGAAGTAGTTCCTGGTCCCACTTAAGGTGTCAGTGGCCTAGTCAAGCAAGAGAAACTAGGTATCAAGTTGAGAGCGCCTTAGACTTGATAATCCTCTCAAGTATGCATACAGCCACGAGCAGGGTCTAGTTCATCACAAAATGATATTAGTTATTCACTAAACAGAGCCTCATCCATATATTTCTGGTCAAATCAACTAGCACTTTTCTACCATTCAGCTTAGTTGATGGTTACATATCAGATAAATTAAATATCGTATAGCTCATTTTTTTCACTCTCTACTACTTGCCACTAGAGGTGACATTTATAACTGGTCATATCAACCTTCATGACTGGGGCAATTGATACTTTGGCTGCATGTGTTCTCATCTTAGATAATTTACCACAATAAATCTTTCACTAGAGGAATTCCTACCATCTCAAGAATCAGTTCTTCTAATTCCACAATTTCTAGTTTTACCACATAACTGTCTTAATATCAACATCTTGACCACATTCAGACCATGTTGCTTCTTATAAGACCAACATTGAATACCTAAAAAGTCTAAGCGACTTGACCCAATCCAATCACCTCCAAGACCACTATCATCCATACTCTCTCCCCTCTCCATGCAATGGAGCCTATAATGATCCCACTAAGCCATCAAGCTTGGTAATTTATTCTCTTTGTATACGACTTCTATTACGTAGTAAATTGCAAGATACTGCAGAATTGTGGAATTATGCTCATTTTAAAACATTTGAATCTTAAACTACAGACCATGACTCTAATTTAGCATTAACTTCAACTACATTCTAATTAGTGAATTTCCCAACAACCCAACAAGCAGGCAAAAATAAGGGATTCCAAAATAAAATAATTGATGTAGCCCTACAATGATTAAGTGTAACATTTCAAATGCAGCATCTCTCCCTGCAACCCCCATGTTCTCAATCATCTTAAGCAACTCCTGACCTTTTCTTCAGTAATACCTTCTACCTCATATCTCCACAAACTATATCACATGCTTTTATCTGAATCCATAATAGCACATGGCAGGTGAATCTCAGAGACTATGCCCCTTGTAGCCTATACTCTAGAACATAAGAATTCCCCGTAATTGAATATCATTCACCGTTAGAATAATGAAGAATTACTTTCGGAAACCAGAATAAATCTATAAGTTGGGAATGCACCGTGATAACATACAAAGTACATATCTCGTCCCAAATTCAGAACTTATAAACATCATGGATTCACATGCAAGAACAAAATTAAAGACGATGGTCACATAATCCCACTCACTCTGGAAGAGTTAAACTCCAACTTCCAGCAAGCGTGATGCATTGACCAAAGAAGAAACAGATTTGGGGATACAGCTAAACATTCCATAAATTTAATACAGTAAAAATCGGATTGTAAATTCAAGAAATGAAACACAAACCTTGTTGCTGTAAGATAGTAGCCTAACAAGGTTTGCAGCAACCTTGACAGTTACAGGCTGGCCTTGTTGTATCCTACAATAAAGAGAACATGTTGCCAATAAGAAGCTTGCTGAAGTGTCTTCATATTCACAGTAAGCAGCAGCTTTATAGGAGTAAGAAATTTTTAATCAATAAATAACGGTCAATGATGCCTGAAGTCGGTCCTAAGGAAATTGAGTTATACTTTTTCCGGTCATCAGGAAACGACAATGAAAACCATCTTTAAAGGTCATAAATGTTCATTAGTTCATAGTACATCAAACTATGTAAAAGGAGATGATAATACAAGTATGATATAAGAAAGAACCATGGATAGGTTTATAGCAAGGTTCAGTTGTACATATTTCCTGAATAATCTGACTAAATTGATGAAGCTAAGTAAGCCTGTAGTAATCTCAAAACTAACAAACTAATTAAATCTGGAAATCTTATTTAGGAAAACATTGTCTTTGAAGAGAAAACCTACTCAAACTATCTAGATCAAGGATAATGACAAAATCAACATCAGGACTAGTAAGCAAGGTCCCATACAATCCTTACATAGGCATTTGGGCCAGTTCAAGAATTTCTTGCTGCTAAGAGTTTATGATGAGCGTGTAGTGCATCACATAAACAAAATAATTACGATTTGATAAAAATCACAAATTGTCAAATACATGACCAGTAAGCAAGGTCCCATACAGTCCTTACATTGGCATTTAGGCCAGTTCAAGAATTTCTTGCTGCTAAGAGTTTATGATGAGCATGTAGTGCATCACGTAAACAAAATAATTACACTGTGATAAACATCACAATTTGTCAAATAGCAAATGTGCAACAGTGATAAGGATAAATGACCTACATAGCTTCTAGCATTAAAAACAGAATATGATCACCATTGTTTGAAGAAAATAATACTGTCAAATGACGTTGGCTTCAAAGAATCAAAATGCCAACCCTGAGTATTATCAGTACCATATGACAATGCCTGACCACATTACTGAAGATATTAACGGGAGGAAAGTCTCCCACAATTCTCAACAACATCAACATGTTGAAACACCCACCGACTACTGAAGTCCTACACCTTTCACCCTTTACCTTTATCAGTCAACACCAAGAAAAGCAACATTACCCTCCAAAAGACGGCTTTTCATAAGCTGGAATAAAAGTCAAATAACCATATTTTCCTCAAAATATTCTAAAAGTGTTGTAACCATATACAATCACATCCTTAGCTATCTTTTAGTCATGCTTGGATTTTGGTCAAAGTGGTTGGTCAAATGACTTAATAATTATCTGAATTATTTTGATATCTTTAATAGCAAATGTAACAAAAACTGCATAACAGAACATCAATAGTGACAGTAAAATGGATCTTGAAATAGAGACACAGATGGTTGAACTGGTAATAGGAGAACTTAAGCTTAAATGTATGGCCACTGATTCAAAAACCTATAATTTCTTCAAGATTAATGTTATAATTTTGTATGATTTGATAAGTTATTACTCCCTCCCTCCCTATAAAATGAGTGTCCTTTTTCCAAGAAAAAGGCTCGCAAACTGAGTGTCCTCTTCTGAGTTTTTTCTATGAAGTTACCAGATTCACCATGAAACTTTCACGTGTCTCAATGTGTAATTTGAATGCTAACTGTTGCTACTAAGGGTTATCATGTGTGGGTGCCACTAGTTTTGCTTATTTAGCAACTTCCTTACTTTTCATTTAAAAAAAAAACACATTCAGGTGAGTACTTTTTGGCTTTTGATGATTTGATCAAAGTGAAATAACAAAATTGAATTTGGAATAGATAGTATCCATCATATTCCAGCTTTTCACATAAGTATCAAGCTTGCAAATGCCATCTTTTATACCAAACAGGTATTAATAGAAAACCCAGTTTTTTTTTAACAAACTTACCGATATAAGTCTACTTATCAAAACACAGTTCTTTTTTCTGGTGATCCTCAAGTAAATCATCACGTTTTAAAAAATACAAACTACTTGAAAAGATACATATTAAACCTAATTATGGCTCGTTTATCGGGGAAACAAAAAACTGAAAGTTTGACAACACTTTTGGGTGAGTGTAACATGTCTAGTAAGGACATGCTCCGAACGTATCCTGTCCTAGTTATACTGGCATATATGATATCGTAACACGGAAAGGGTGTCAAAGTTCTTACTCTTTCCTACAACAGAGAGTCTAGAACTCTCTCCCAACCTCTTCCAAATAAGAACTTACAAACAAAGTCATGTGACACAAGTCTCAAAATGCTGGAGAAAGAATTAATTCTAGGTGAAGTTATCTTCAAAGAATGTACGACTTTATTAGCAGCATGGTGCAAATAAAACTTATATGGTGCAAACAGTAGGTGACCACTGACCACTGATGGAATCTAACATTAGGTGCAAGTAATTGGCTAAGACATGATTGTGTGATGACTAGGGACCACCAAAAGTTTCCCCGGATCCACCTCCTACTCTATCGCTGACGACTGATTGTCTTTAACCTTTCTTTCTTCAGATGCCACACAGTTTCAGACTCTCGGTTATGTACCCGTCCGCCCTCTTCTATTTATCCATTTATCAAGCCCTAGCAAGCATATAACATATTCTGGCATTTTTTTCTGCTGCATTGGATCAAAGAGTCATACAGAGCATCATATGAATCCTAATGTAAGTCTAACAAACTCGAACAAGTGCTGACATCATGATTGGTACATACTTGTGGATGCATCACAACAGAACAGCAGTGAAAATTTTCCTTCTTTTGTTGATGTATAAAATACTGACTCCTGCCATTGTTGTTCTTTTTCAGAGATAAACAGAATACATTAAGTTGCGCCATGAGGGCGGAAGCCATGTTACATTAGGAGTATACCCTACAAAAGCAAAAGGTATAACCCTATACATCATCGAACTAACCAAAATTCTATACAACTTTCCCCTCTAAAAATCTCCCCAACAGAGAAATAGTTTCAGTGGTAAGAGTTCAGACACTGAACCGCAGTTTGGTTACTTACGTGTGCTGATGGATGAAGTGACGCACATAATCAGAAACAATTTGGGAGTCTGCAGCCTGAGAAAAAGAATTTTTCTTGTAACTATAACAAATTGAATAATATACACAATGCAACACTAATAGACTGCTATCTGGTTCCATCCACAATTCAATAAATATATCATTTAAGTATACAGTTCCGGCTTGGGATCAAAGTAAATAAAAGTAGAGGTGATAATTCTAAGTTCTTGAAACAAATACATATGGTGAGGGTAGTAAAAAAGCATGATCCAAAAGTCAAAACTGGTCTAGAACTGAGTCCTAAAAACTTACAGAGCCGTTCTCACATCTCATATATAACTATGGTTTGGTCCATTCTGATGCAACAATTCCGTGTTTGAAAAATCAAATATTTAAAGATACATTAGTTCTCGAAGTAAACCACTTCAATAAAAATACAAATTACAATATGTCATATCCAACTTCCATGTCTTATACGGGTAAGTTAAGACTTAAGACTCTTCAAGCGGAACGTGGGACTATTTACTGTAATGGTGGGAGTAAAAGCTGTGATTTTAAACCTTGGTTTGTATTAAACAGGGTAAGGGTGTGCAGTATTGGGGATAATGTGTGCTGTACTGCTGCTAGCTTCAAATTGTTCAATCACAATCATGCAGCAAAACATATGAAAATTTCTTAAAGGTACGACCCATACAATATAGGTACCGCTTATTGAATATTATGTAAAGAAGTTAACCCAAAGTGACAATGTATAATATCTACCATGTAGATACTCATGCACATGCATAAAACATGTAATTAGCAATTTTACATTCCCTTCCCAGCCCAATTCTATTGCTACTTTTTCTCCTCTCTTAAACATCTGGAGAGTCATTGTTCAAGATTAAGCTTACAAGTGCGATGTAACAAATTACAGTATCATTGCGATGCTATGCTAAACTGACCACAAGAAAAAAGTAATATAGTCGCTCTCCTCCGCCTGAAGGAACCAACTTTGAATAACCAACATACTAATAATTATAAAACATCTACTTATGTACAATTTCTCATTATATTTAGGCTCTGATAGGGAAAAGAAATGTCCTGGATCTTTATTTTGCCATTTTCATGACTGGTCTTAGATCCTTTAAGTGGGATGCCTCAAAAAAGATAATTCTAGATGCTTTTTAGTGGAGCAAATGTAGCATATGCTGCAAATAAGTGATGCTAAGTAGCCCAATTGGAGCATGAGCAATCACAATTCAATGCACCCACTAGAATGGACCTAGTTTTTTGAGCTACCTACCATTGCTCACAATAATTTGTTAAATGCTTAAAGGATCTCTCAGTTGAGCAGCAAGGAGTATATTAACAATTGATTAGCCAACATTCAATACTCCATCTAATATCCATCCAAGACCAAAGCCCCAGTAACTAGAGCATAAATATCAACACAACATACATAAATGAATGTAAATGAATGTGCAGGACACAAAGAGAAGCCTACCGATCCAGAGCGACACAAGTAGACATTATCAGCCAGCTGCGTGATCTTATCAGATGCTCTATTTGCCACATACATCCCTACCCATCAACAAAAGAAATTTTTGAAATAAAACCAATAAGAACATAAACAAGGTCAAAAACAAAAAGCAAAGCACTTGCACATACTAACTATACCTCAAAAACTACTCTTATACCATGGAACCTTAGTCTAAAATTGGTAAAACCTGAAACTTAACGAGTGGATGTCAACAGAATGAAGAGTTGAAAAACCCTAAACAGACAGGTATTTTACCGGTGCTGGTGCGGGAGTCTGCGCCGAGGACGACGCCACCGTCGTAAGTGACGCCGATGATGGTGGTCCCCATAGAATGCGGTGCTGATAGATCGGAATCCATTGTTTAGAATAGAAGTGGGAAATTGATTAGAAACCTAATGAAGGGGGAAAGATGAGCAAAATTAATGTAGTGCTGATGGACGGAGCAGTGCTATGTGTGCACAGAAAATTAAAGCAGGGGTGGTTATCGTAAATAGAGTAAATGTGTTTCTTGAGTAGAAAGATTGGGACAAATTGAATCAGCAATATGGGCTGGATTTGATTGGGCCTGTTTGGCAGGTTGGTTTTTTTGAGAGAAGTTTGAAAATGTTTTGAAAAAATATGTTCACCAAGTTAGTAGCCTTTTCGGAGCCTTGAGACAGAACTCACAAAAATAAGGATCTCTTTGGCAGGCTAAAAAAAAATTTTTTTTTTTTAAATCTATTCTTTCTTTTTCTAAAAATCTTTTTTAAAACAAAAACTATAAACCACCACCATCACTACCACCAACCCCACCACCATCACACTGCCACCAAACCATCACACTGCCACCAAACCATCACCAGCCACCACAAATCTGCAATTTAACATTGTTATAGTTAGGGTTCTAAATTTGAACATGGCTATTTCTTGACATGGGTTTTCCACAAATGCAAGATTTGTACCTGCATATTGCCAATGAGCAATGAAAATAAAGCCAATCCTACAATTTCCACCGGCCACCATCCCCACCCCCACCATTGAACAGACCTGGGAAAGCCTAACCCATTTGCAGAAATGGTGGTTCATCTAATCAAAAACATCAACCCAGAAATGCTGGTTCATCAACCCAGAAACCCAGGAACTTCAACCAACAGGGAAGAAGAAGCTAGACAAAAAATTGAAAGAAGAAGAAAGATCAGGATGAAGCTTATAATCAGCAAACCTCTTCCACCCCGGCCCAACCTAATCTCGTTGCTCGTCGCCGCTTGAAGGGATAAGTTGCCGCCCAGATCTATCCCAGATCTGTTCTCTCTCTCGATGGTTGAAAAGAGCTGAAGCTCTGTTCTCTCTCTCCAGCGATGAGTAATCCTTCTTCTTCTTCTAGTGTGTTAACTTTCGGCAGAGACTAACTCTGCTCTTTGATTGATTGGGGTTATTTGGGATTTTTTAGGGCTGGGAAAGCGAGGGGGAAGAACGAGCGAGTCTAGTCCGAGGTGTGTTTGTGGAGGAATGACTCGATTGAGGCGCAGGCGACCGAGATTTGCAGTGGTGTAGTTGCAGTGAGCTCGCCGGAGCTTTTACGGTAGGGAGGGTGAAGAGAGCGTGAAGACGTGGGAAGGTGGAAGGGGTTGAAGAAGATTTTTTTTGTTTTTTAATTAGGATAAATAAAAATTATTGGTATTTATTCATTTTTATTTATTTATTTATTTTTTTGAATGTGTATTTATTCATTTTTATTATTTTGTCTTTCTACTAATGCCACATCAGCAAATTTTATTTTAAAATTTGGGCAAAATAGGAGGAAGGATCAAAATGGACAGTTTTTAAAATATTGAAAAATGATATGAAATACTTTTGAAGGATAAGGATTAATAAGGCACATGAATTATAGGTCAGAGATCAAAAGATGCATTTCACCTTTTGAAAAATATGTTTACTTAGTTTAAAAAATAATAATTTCTCTTTTTTACCTACTATTTTTATATGACAAATGCATACCCCGTAAATACTTACCGCACAATTCGTCGAACCTGACGTGGCTGTCATATCATAAACTAGTATAAGTTCGTGTTCGAGGATACGGTATGATATTCAAAAATATTTTAATTCAAACTGTGAGAAGAAAATTTAAATTTTTAATTTTTTAAAAAATATAAGAAATAGATTTAATTTTTATAATTCAAAATATTGAGTGGAGCTTCTACTTTTATTTTAAAAATATTATTTTTATAACAATTAAAATGAAATAAAAATATATAATATATCAAATTTCATAAGAAAAATAAATTAAAAAATCTAATATTGTTATTGGAGGAGGCAAGAAAAGCATTTTCATCCATTTCACTTTATGAAACATCTGACATTTAGTGTAGCTTTTATTATCTGTGGGTGGTACCCTCTCTCCTCCCCCCCTCCCCCCTCCACCTCTAAACTGAACTCTGACCAAAGTAAATTGAACTCTGACCAATTACACATCTTACACCTGAACCATCAGACATCATCCGCCAGCAAAAGGCCTGATTATCCTCTTCTTGACCCATCATGCACCATACACATCACATACCAGTAAGGGCCGAGATCTTTCCATAAAATCACTGGAGAGGCAACTGTTCATCAAAAAGCTCATTTATACTATAGATTACATTTTCTCTTTATTCTGTGCTTTTTTTTCCCTTTGTTTTTCCCCTTTTTGTTCTTCTTCTCTTTTTCCTGGTGAAGATTGTTGGAAAAATAGATGATAACCCATTTTGGAGCCATTTTACAAGAGGGTCCCACTACTCCTACGGAGTAGGTCTGAGAGAATTCGAGTATTTCAATGTGGGGGTTAGAACTTGGAAGATCACATGACTAAAGTGCTCGAGGGGGTGAATGTCAAAATTGACCGTAAAAATGGTTCGTCGAAGTGATTTGTGGGAGTTATCCCACGTTGGGAGAAAAACAAATGTGAAGAATGTTTATAAAAATTTGTGTTGGATCTAAGGGCATGCCCTTAAGGGCATTCAAGTTTTGTAGAGGGTGAGGACCTACTTACCCACGATCGCCGTCCAACCGTCCAACCGGCTCCGCGCGCGTGTGTGTGATCTTGGCTTCGGGTCAATATCTTTTGACCAAAATGTCTGCAAAATTTGAATTCAGAAACAGTTTCAAATTCTATAAAATCTGTAACTGTTTTGTGCTTAATTCTATAGCTTTAATACTGAATTAAGGCTCCTAATTAAATCAGCATAATGACCATTATTTGGTTATTATATGCAGAGTTAATGAGAGCTATAAAGTCAGTATATAAGGAGGTGTGTGTGGCCTTCTTCCATACACGAAAAACAGCTCTCTATTGCTTTCTCTCTTCCTAAAAAATTCCCTCTTTTCGTATTCAAGTTCTTGTTGTTCGAGCACGTCCGACAAGTGCTTCGCCAGAGTGTTTTACAAAGAAGTCCTGGGAGGCGGTTCCGTCCATTTAATCCGAAAGCACCGGAGGGCGAATACGCTTTAAAGAAATCATAACTATTACGAGATACTTCGGTAACCTTTTATCGAATTTATTTCGTACGATTTCTTTTTCATTTCGATTTCCTTGTATTATTTGTACTAACCTTATCTAACAATCTTAAAGCGTATTCTTAAGCTTCGTTGGTACAGCTACAAGGATTACAACTTTGCAATTTCTAGTATAGCGATCCTTCGAACTGATTTCCTAAATCGTTGGAAACATATTTATTTTCTTTCTTTACTGTTGCAAAACCTTTTCCATAAACTGAGTTTTAAATTTATGGGGAAAAAATGATCTTGCACTTTTGAAGAAAGTCAATTTTCAAACCATTTTGGTATTGCTACTGTAGTCTCAAATTGATTTGTGGAAAGGAATTTTTTTTTAATTAAATCGGAAGTCATAAGAGGTTCTGATGGAAGGTCGCCAACGCCAGCTAGCTCAGCGAGCTCTTCAATGCTGCGAGGACCAGTGACGCGAGCTAGGGCTAGGAAGCTTATCAGTGGGTTCAGCGAGCTGGTGGCGAGCAAGAACTGGGATGGTAGTGGCGAGCCTGGTGAGCAAGGCGAGGTCAGGGCTTTATCATTGTGTTAGATTGGCGAGCAACGGTCTGGCGAGCATGTTCAGTTGGTCGACGGCGAGCAGCCGAGCGCATGACGAAACAACTGGAGACAGGCAGAATCCTCACCGGACAAGGAGAGCAGCATGCGCAAAAGATTTGAGCAGATCTCCTTTTTTCGCAGAATCTGGGTAGATCTTGCCTTTCCTTCTTGCAGCCAAGTTCTAGTTCCTATATATGTTAGGTTTCCAAATTGTATTTGTTTTCCTTTTATTTTAGGATTGTTCCTTAAATAATTTTTCTTTTCCTAGTTGAATTAGGACTTTATTTCAGCCTATATAAAGGCTTGTAATCTCAAAGATAAATAAGTTTTTTGGCTCAACAAGTAAGTGTTAAAGCTTTGGCTTTATTTTCGGTTTTTCCTAAAGAAATTTCGTCCTTTTTTTGAATTTCACTGTTCTTGAATTTTATTCTTGATCAATTTAATTCCACTATTGAGTTCTTAGGATAAATGCATCTTAAGG
>JAOWAN010063341.1:0-12039 GCA_028566635.1 Lobelia cardinalis
GCTAATTATTGGTGGTGTGTGGTGGGGATGGAGTGGCTGGTGGCTTTGTTTTGTTTGGTGTCGTCTTTGACATTGATGAAGGTGGCTGGTGGGGCTTGGTGGTGGGGATGAAGGTGGCTGGTGGGGCTTGGTGGTGCTCAAGTTGGAAGATGGGGCTTGGTGGTGTGCCAGATCTGTAATGGGGGTGGGGAATATAGGGTGTTTATGTAAAAGGGCATTTCGGTCTTTTAGCAAAGCACCGTTACAAAAAAAATGGATGGAAGTAACAGGAGATGGACGCAGGGGGGCTATCCATCAGCAAACAAAGTATAAGGAGCTCAAACCTCGAGCCCGAGAACCGCAGGGGGGTTCCTCCACGTTAACCCATCTTACAATTATCAAAATTTACTTCAATATACATTTTCATGTTAGCATCAGTGCTTCGGTGGACACTTGAATTCGTGAAAGAAAGAGCGTGAATAAAGAAGAGAGAGAGAGAGAGGGAGGGAGAGAGAGAAGACTAGGGCTGGAAATTGGAACGAAAATTTCGATATTCGTCGAATCTTCCGATTTTAGAATGAAATTTTATAGTCCAAATTTTGAAATTTCGATTTCCAATTTTTCGATCCTTTGAATCAGTTTTGAAACTTTCAAAAATTTTAAAATTTGATCCGAAATATTTTTGAAATCAAATTTAATAGTTCCGATATCCGATTTTAATATGAACTATAGAATAAATATTAAGAGAATCAAGTTCTTCACCTCACACACTTAAAGCAAGATCTTACCACTAGACAAATATTTTATTTCGCAAATAATTCAAACATATCATTAATGGACTAAAGAGAATAGACAATATTTATTAATTTTTAAACAACAAAATACAATAAGTATTTATAAAATTTAAAAAATAATAGAATTAATAATAAAATAATGATATGCACTTTTTATTACAATAAACTAGACATTTCATAATATATCTACAACTTTTTATTTTCTTCTACTATATTTTTATTTTTTATGTAGTTTAAAATTTTATAAATATGTAAGGCTCTATACTTCAAGTTTACGAAATATGCATTTGAAGAGAAAATGAAATATACTTTAGTAAGTATTTTTTTCTCTATTAAAAAAAAACATAAATTTTCTTAATATATTGTAATTATAAAAAATATTTTACCTCCTTCAGATATAAAGATATATTAGAAATAATTTAAAAGTTTCATAAATTTTTTGAAAAAAATTTTTCGAGTGGTTATGAATTTTGTGATTTAGTTGTAGTAATTTAATTCTTGATTTTGGTGAAATGTATTTATCTATTAATTTGTCTTATCTACTTTTTCTCTATATAATTGTTCTATAAATAATTTTTTTGAAAATATTTGTGATCTCAAAAAAATTTAAAATTTTTTGAAATTTCAAAATTTTTTCACAATTTTAGAAATTTGAAATTTTCGGAATTCCGAAAAAATGCATGCTTCCGAAATCAGAACGTATTATAGATTTTCAAAAACGTTTGGATGTAAATTGAAATTGATTTTTTCATCCCGAAGTTTTTTTTTTTTTTTTTGAAACACGCTATTTTCGATCCGATTCATCTGATTTCCGACCCTAGAGAGGACCAAAAGGTTAGAAACAAAGGAAAATATACCAAAGGAAAAGATCACCGCTCTCGTGACTTGCCTGCATCGTCTCTTGCCCTTGTGAAGAACGAAATGACTGATTTGTTCACCTCACAGTGGTTTGTTCTAATTTAGGGGTTTTATGCTTTAGAGTTGGATTAATCTAAGTCGTACAAATTGAGCTTGAGATTTTTTGTAGGTTAAACTAATGGTCAGATCACGAATCCAATATCGCTCCACTTGAACACATGATTAATAAGATAAAACTTGATCACTAACTTCTCTCTTCATTAAATATCATTCAATATCACATTTCAAACATTACCCATTTTCCATCTACTACCCATATATCTATACACTCACATAAATCAATTCAAACCTTTCACATCACATTCTCTCTCCTCTTTTATAAAGTGGGTTGCTAAATGTCGCCCTCATATTTCTCGCTACCACCTAACGGTTAACGAATCTATCTCCAGTCTACTCACATCTTGTTTTAGAATTGCACACCTCTCAGTTGGCCATGCATATATATATATATATATATATATTTGCCGACATATCCTCTAGCAGTGCAAGTCCCAGTTCTAGAGTCTTTCATAAAAAAGCACCTCCTGCTGCTGCATCTACCACAGTCCTGGTGGGAAGATCCATTCCATTGTAAAATAACTCGATCCGAGTATAAAGTGCATGTTCATATTGTGGACATTATCTCATAATTTTCTTGAATCTGTCCTAGACTTCATGAAGTGGTTCACTGTGGTTCTTTCTGAATGATGCTATTACCCTCCGTAGTTCAGATGACTTTGAAGGTGGGAAGAACTTCGATAGGAATTTCTATGCTAGATCCTCCCATATGGCATTGCTTGGAGCTATGCCTCTGCTTTTCCTCACAAAGAGAACGAAAACAATCTCAAGCGAAAGCAACCATCAATGACTCCATTCAACTTGATTGTATTGCATATATCTAAGAAAGTAGCCAAGTGCATGTTGGGATCCTCTAAAGGTTCTCACCCAAACAGTTTTTTTTGTACTATTCCTATCAAAGCTGGCTTGAACTCAAATGGATTTGCTGCCATTGCCGGTTGCCTTATGCTAGAGTAATTCTCATTGACTATCGTTGTAAAGTAGTCTCGAATTGCTCATTGTTGATCCATTAGGTCAACTATAGCTAGCAGTCTCAAGTTGTTTCTTCGCTCTGCTCCTAGTCTCCTACAAGTTCGATTAAACTCAGGATCAAATGGGAGTACTTCAAATTTTTTAGACCTGCGCATACACTACAACTTAACAAAAGATCAAGTCGATCAAAGCACCAATAAAAATAAAACTAGAATAAGGTGAAAAATAGATTGTTTAAACTAAAATAGTATCACTCGGTAACAATATCAAAAGTGATTACAAACTATTCCCCGACAACAGCGCCAAAAACTTGATACATGTAGAATGTGTGCATATAACTGCAAGTGCACAGTATCGTATTTTATAGTATAATGAATAAGTAAATTGTCATCTATTAGAGTTAATTAACTAATGATAACTAAAATGCGTTAACAACTTAGAATCACTTTGAGAGGTAGTGAATATGATTAAAGGATCATAGAGTTCGACTTTCCCTAGATGTCAATTATGCCAACAATCAATCAATGTTACACGTTAAATACCCTGATTTAGTGATCAAGAACACACAAATAGCCTAAACCCTCTCTCGAGGGCAAGTAGTCATATCCTACTACATCAATCTAAATTGCAACATTTATGATTAATAAAATAAGTTTATTATGCTTAGGTTGTTATTGTGACCATCTTAGGTTTAATGACGCTCGAATCTATTAATTTCTAAAATTGTGTTCTCTAAATCTTAAACTGAAAAATTCTCTCTCAAGTCAAATTCCTGTTTTTAGAGATGTATCCACTAGGCGATCAAGCTAATGTAAGCATTACGCACAAAAGAACACAAATAAGCCGCAAGAACTAACTTGCAACATCAACTAATCATTGAAACATAAAATTTAACATAGGTTTCATCTTTCCTCTAAGAAGGATGGAATTAATTAGTTCATAATCATAATCATGGAATAAAACTAAAAATAAATCATAAAGATTGAGTAATCAATAAAGCTAAGAGAAACTTATGTTTTCGGCTCTCTAAAACTCTATGACGGCTGTCGGAATCTCAATTGATGAATACCCTAGATTTTAGGAACCTTAGGGTTTAAATACCAAGTTTGAAAAATAATTCTAATTTTTTCTAAAATAAAATACATTCTAAAAATAATAATAATACTCAAAAGACCACGTCTTGAAGTCTTCTTGTAGTAACTGCTATCTTAGGCTCAGCCTTGAAGAGTCCAATCGCAAAAGGATTGCTTTGGAATAAGTTTCCAAAACATGATTCTGATCGGACCGCAGGGGTGCTAAGATGGGCGATGCACCACCGGAAAGAAGTAGCAAAACTCTGCATGAGTCTAAATGAAGGCTTACAATCAAGAAGCCAACTTCTAAAAGCAGTAGCCAAACCCGTTCATCAAAGAAATGGGTATACGGACCAACAACTAAGTGTACGTTGGCCAGATTGTATGCTAAAGTAAAATTATGATTTAATTCATAGTTCAGATGTGGAAGGAAGATTGTCATATGACTCCCACATGAAGTAATGACTCCCACGTGAACCTGCCACATGGAGTAAAGAGTCCCACATGGACTTGCCACATGGAATAATGGCTCCCACATGGATCTGACGAGGAGCGCAAGTGGCAGCATTTAATTGGTAAACAGTCAAAAAGATAAACTATTCGTTAGACCAACTGAAGGAGTGGATGGCAAGTAATTTTTACAATACCAAGTTGCATAGACAGAGGGGCAAGTAGTGTAAATAACCAACTGACATTAGGTAGGCTGCAGATGTATATGACAAAAAAATGTGTAGAGTTGTATATAGGTATATGGGCAAATAGTGTAAATCTCACAAGCCGGTTGTATGACGCAGACACTCATAAGGGGTTATAAAGAGAGATCATAATTTGCGGTTGAATTCTGGATTGAGCGACCACGTTGTCGGCCACGAAAATACCTTCGAAACCGCGATGATCGATGCCTCGAAAACATCTCACAAGCTGGTTATATAACGCAAACACGCATAAGGGGTTATAAAGAGAGATCAGAGTTTGCGGTTGCGGTCGTGGCCGGAAATGCAATCTAGACGTTTCGAAAATTTTGGCTAAGGCGATCACGTTATCGGCCACAAAAATACCTTCGGAACCGCGATGATCGGTGCCTCAAAGTATTAGTATGGGGATGGAATGATGGAAACAATCTACTGTTGAGAGAAAGTTGTTTTGCTAATGTGTTGATACATGGGTGCCTACTTTGCTTCTTTTAATAATCTAAAATCATCTTTCCTACATTATCCTTTTAGAGGTTAATGTGGCACATGTGCTGGAAAAAATTTCTTTGCTATTTATCTCTTTATAAATTAGTTTTAAATGTTGTGAATGTCTAGGAATTTAATTTCACAACTAGAAAAAAATGTTAAAGCAAAAGCAAGTGGTAGCAATTTAAGCAACCAATTAGCCACTAATGATGGTTAGTCTCTTAATTAGCAACTAATTTGCCACGGATTGCTTTCGATTGCCAGTGTTGCAACCATTTAGCAACTGATCTTTCTCCGTGGCCAATAAATAGCTAATTTAGTTGCCAAGTAGTGGGAAAACTGGAAATTAGCTACTGAAATCATTATGTGGCAAACTACAGGATTCAGAAAATACATATTACGGTGGCTATTGAGTTGCTAATGTAAAATATTTATGCAAGAAAGAAAATCAGTGGCTAAATCAGTTGCAAAGTAAAATAGTTAACAGAAGAGGTATATTGTTGTTGTTAAATTTGATAAAACAAATTTACTAATGAGATTAATATTGGTATACATACTTCAAATGGGTCTCTTCCAAATCCATTCCCTTTCCAGCAGAATCCAAAATTAGCCCCACTTCGACCAAATTCAGCCCCACTTGCTTCGAGTGCTTTTGCTGTAATATTAGTCAAATCGCCCTCAGCACCCAAAAATTTCCCACTACCAATTACAGAACTGTGTTATATCATCATCTTCGTTGGTGTTAGCAGTCGGCCTAAGTGTTACGCTGCTCTCTTTGAATGAAATTAGAGCAGATGAGGTCGGTGGATTTAACGGCAAATGAAGGTTTAATGACAAATTATTCAATGAGAGAGAATGAACTGAAAGTTTAATGGCAGATTTTTTTTAATGGCAAATGAAGCAATTAAATGAAGGTTTAATGGCAGATAATCAAGGAGAGAGAAGGTTAATGGGCAGCTGTGAGATGATTGGTTTTCTAAGATCATGGAAGAGATCATGTACTATTTACTTCCTACGATAAATGAAACTGTTGAGTTAGGATCCTCTGTCCCATACCTTGTCCCATTTCCTGTCCCATTACTCACATTGTGGTGGAACCCACTAGTAATGGGGCCCACCACAATGTGAGTAATGGGACAGGAAATGAGACAGGGTATGAGACAGAGGATTCCGGTTCGAAACTGTTGGACTGAAACTTCATTTAGTCTAAATCCTCATGCGCCTAATTTGTACAGTAAATTTCACTTGGTTAATGAGAGCTCTTTGATAGGAGCTCCTAGGAGCTCAATATAAATTGCCAAGATTTTATCCATGCACCTAATAACTTTTACTTCACAGTTGCATTAATTTATTCTACATGCAAGTGCATTAAAAGAAATTAGTAATTTACCTTTTCAAAGTGAAGCAAATATTGAATTTAAATATGTTGGACATTAAACCAAGCTCAATCCGATTAGTATTTGGAGTTATGGACAATTAAGACGGCAAAATCTGATGAGCGCTTGGGTTTTCGGTGTTTAGGAGCGCCCAATGTATATAAATGCTATAAATTATGCACATAATATGATATAAAATGCATATAATAATTATGATCATACCAATGGTATAACTTATGTGTATTTTATATTTATGTTATGTGTATAATTTATAGTTTTTATGTGCATTGAGTTTTTCTAATACACTGAGTGCCTGAACGCTCGATAAACCAACTGAATTTAGACTACTATTGTATTTTCTTATTATAGAAGGAATAAATTTAACTGGACTAAGGTTGATTAGGATCATTTGAATAGGGACACTTGTCAATTACGATTTTAGTTGATTACGAATCGAAATTTCCTGTCCATTTGATTTCTTATCTCTTATTTAATACTTTCTGGGTCTCAAAGTAAATAACATTTTATGAAACAAAAACAATATCTCAAAATAATTATTTTTTTAGAATTTTTAGGCTTTTTTTTAACCAATAATTTTCTAATTTATCCTTCTATGCTCCCAACTACTCATGCTCATTAATTATATTTATCTCTTTCATCATCAATAAAGATATATTATTTAATGAGGATGAATTTATCAATATATATTACTCATTAATAAATGTACACAAATTTAAAAGGTCATCTATTCTGAGACGGTAGGAGTAGCTTTTAAAAATTGACATATATCCTAAAATTTAGAGTTTAAAATTTTAATATTATCTTTTAAACGATTCAAATAAAATTTTAAGAAAATAAAAAATAAAATAAATAATAAATGAGATAGAAGATCTGAACTCGCTTACTACAGAAAAGATGTACAGCTTTTAAATTTTAATACTGGATTTTATTTTTCATGCTTTACGGGTCATGTGAGACTCGGACCTTAATTGAATTGAATAGTGAAAAAAGCTAAGAACTTGTACGTGGACTCCAAAGAAACCAAAGATTTGCTAGTGAAAAAGATGCAGACCTTTTTCCAGGAAAGTATAAAAAATTAAAAGACAAAACATTGTGCTGATGATTATTACTACCAAAATGTTAATTAGTATTTAATTAGTAGTAGTAACAATAAAGAAGTGGGTACTGGAGTACAGGCGTGCTTCTGTGTGTCGTGAAATCGATACCAACCTAAGCTCTATTTTTCTCTTGTAGTTTGACTGTGCGAGAGCAGATTCGGCTATGATATTTGTTAACATTTTGACCAGACGACGCGTAGACTCGTGTTTTCTCTATTTCATTTGGATTTTCTTTATGGTCGGATCAGGAGTGTGATATGGTGTGATATAGTGTAATATGGTACTGTTCATAATATGAGATGAAGTTAGATAATTGCATGGTGTGTCATGATATCATAATCAATCACAAAATTACTGTACTTTGTGTGTCATGTATATTTATATTAGGGCTATCAAAATTACTTATGAACTAGTTTAACTCATTTTAACTCGAATAATAACAAGTTTGTTTATTAGGGTTTAATTCGTCGCGGTAAAAAAGAGAGTTGTCACTTGGACCAGTCAAGGAGACAAGATGGGACAAGCATTCAAACTGCAGTCAAAAGCAGTAAAAGGAGATTCTTGATTCATTTGATTTTCAACGGCTAATGAGCTTTATCCGCCTATAAATAGAGACCATTGTGGAGATCAAAACTCAAGATTTGGAAAAGGAATTAACACTTTGTGCATAGACGATGATAGAACGGCTTCGTAGAATTAATTCTCAAATCTTCATACACTTCAGTACATTCGAAAACTTATATTATTAAGCATTCGGATGTGATCAAGTGTATTTAGCTTCAATTTGTACTAGATTAGAGTTTCTATCTGCTTAAACAAGAAGCACATATAAAGAAACAAAAATCCTTTATATTTCTTTAGAGATTTTTTTTTTCCCTTTTTCTTTTGGTTAAAGCCACGAATGACAGTAAGGTCATCGCATGAAGGCTCAGGTGCGTGTTGACGAATAAGCAGCACAAGTGTGGTATCTTGTGCAGGTGTAAACGAGTTGTTGAGCTCCCGAAATTGCTTGGGCCAGGCTATGTTGTAAGGTATCTATGCGTGAGTGCTGAGTTGTAAGAATTCCCTTTGTATAAACTGAGCAGGTGTGCTCTAGGAATTGCGAGTTAGACTGGTGTAGAGTCGTGTACGTCCTTCTCCCCTCATTACTAAACTGCACATTTTCCATTAGTTGATTAATAAAAGGCTCTGTATATTCAGGTGAAGAGCATAATGGGGTGAATGTACCGGTGTTTACTAGGAACCACTTGAAAAATCATTGTGTTCAATATCTCTCTCCCATACTCTCTTTCTTTAGTTAGCCGTTTATCTACACTTCAGTAAGCTATTTAAACTGTACTTGCCTCTGTCTGTTAGCTATTGAACTGTTCTTTAATTTATCTTATCATTGTCTATTTCAACTGCTAGTTTGGTAAATCTTAGTGCTTTTCCAATCATTTAAGGCATTTCCTCTATTAAGCTATTACAATTCTTACGCTGCAACAACTCGTTTAACATACCTTAATCGTGTTCATGTTCATGATCAATCATACCACTGGACAATGATTCTGCACTAAGTGTATTTACACATCTAAGTGTAATCTCATATTTGTGAGTTAGATTGAAAAACAGGGAACTCCCAAAAACCTAAAAAGTTTTTAAACCCTTTGGCTCGGGGGCAAAATGGTAAACCCAAGCAAAATTTGAAAAGACAGATGATCACAATCGTTGATCGTAGGATTAAAATAAATGCTGACTATGTGCCGAATAATCAGGCACAAAATTTGAAGAATGCACAGATACTTTCAGTTACATTGCTCTTGATGGTTGAGCATAGCAAGAAGCATTAGATCATAGCATCTCAGCACTTGAATAGAATCTTTTATGTACCTCTACACGAGCATGAAAACTCTTATAGACGACTAGTAGACTACTGAAGATACTAAATAACTCGTGCTCGCCTAGCGAGCAGATATCGCACACAACCGATCGATCAATGTTGAACTAGATCCATGTTAGTACTGTGGTGTATAGATAACATGGAGGAAACTTTAGACAGAATTATCTTGAGCCGAGCAGGCTATACTCAGGGGGCATTCGATCTACTTTAGAGCGAGCAACTTACCAGATGAATAAGAAAGATGTTCGTGAATCTGTATCCTAACAGTAACAGGAATATCTATTACGTATCAATGTATTAAATGTATCCTGATCTATTGTGATTTTATTCCTAATATAACTTTGCTTCATATTACCTATTGTGCGATGTCTTAGTCTAAGAAGAAGACTGATTTTAGCAAATAGGAAAGTATTGAGCAGATAGGAATCCAAGACCTAGAAGGCCTCTACTCTCAAAATACTATATAAAGAGCCCTATCTTGTAGACAAAAGGTAAGCAATTTCTCCCCCCCAAACTCTCTCATAAAATTCTATCGTTTCTCCATTGAACTCGATACTTATTCGTGCACGGGAGCCGTTTAAGAAGGAACACTCCCCTGCCTCAGTGATATTTGTTCATATTTTTAAGGTTGACTACTGCAGTTGTGCTGTCATAATTGTGCTCTTCGCTGGAAGAAGTCGATAAAAAAACGTGTAACATCACCTGCAAACCATTTGGATCCAAATATTTGATATTTGTGAAATTTAGTTGATATTTGTGAATCTTTTCCAAGGTTTATTTTATTAAGATTCATATATATCAACTAAGATCTACATATTACATTTTTGAATAGTAGTGATTTGCATGTTTGTAGGCTTTATTTTTTATTTGAATAAGCCATTTCTATATATATATTTAAATATTTGAATTGAGTACGTAACCTTTGAGATATACTTAGGGCCGAAAATCGGACGGATCGGAACGGAAATAGGGTGTTTCGAAAAATTTTCAAAAATTTTCGGATCCAAATATTTGATATTTGTAAAATTTAGTTGATATTTGTGGATCTTATCTAAGGGCTATTTTAACTAAGATTCATATATATCAACTAAGATCTACATATTACATTTTTGAATAGTAGTGATTTGCATGTTTGTAGGCTTTATTTTTTTATTTGAATAAGCCCTTTCTATATATATATATATATATATATATATATATTTGAATTCAGTACGTAACCTTTGAAACATATTTAGGCCTGGAAATCGGACGGATCGGATCAGAAATAGGGTGTTTCGAAAAAAATTCAAAAATTTTTGGATTGGAAAAATCAATTCCAATTACCATCCAAAAATTTTCGAAAATCTATAATACGTTCCGATTTGGAAAGCATGCATTTTTTCGGAATTTCGAAACCTTTCGAATTTTTTTGTGATCATAAATTTTTTGAAAAATTATTTATAAAATAATTACATAGAAAAAAAGTAGCGACTCGAAAAAATGTGTGAAACTTTTAATTTATTTGTAATATATCTTTATATCTGAAGGAGGCAATATATTTTTAATAATTACTATATATATTAAGAAAAATTATATTAGTCCCACTGGAAAGAAAATAAGATAGAGTGGGGGGGGGGGGGTTGAATAGCTTATTTGAAAACATAAAGCTGATTTCAAAACTTTTTCGTTAAATAAGCAAGCTTAAGTAAGGAAAACTTAGTTGCTGCGGAATTAATCCAACAAAGCTTTAACTACTTAAGTTTCTTCTGCTTATTGATTAAGCAGTGACTCTTAAGCAACTAGTTTAAGATAAGCTCTAATAGAAAATAGTTGAAAGCTTATAAAATATTGAAGATCTGTAAGCTAACACTGTGAAAGTATGAGTTGTTGAATCAACTGGTGAGGTCTGTAAGCTTAAAGAACATAAACAACAACAAACAAACTTTAAGCAGTAAGTAAAGCACTCGGCGATGTATAGTGGTTTGGAGTATTAAATAACTCCTACTTCCACTACCTAGTTGGTTGGACTAGAATTTGTTATGTGTACTACTATACATTTCACTAAGCTATTACAAAGCTTCTTAGCCCAATATTTTAGGCTTAAGCAAGCACCTAGTGATCACTACTGGATCGTGTACACTCACAATCGTGCCTATTCTAAGATGATTTGTTTGAGTGAATTTGTGTTCTCTCTTTAAAATTAATGTTCACTCGTGTTTAGCTCAAGCAATCACTGCGCCTCCAAAGATATCATTGTTGGGGAGACACTCACAATTATTGATTTATAATGTCTAGGCTGGGTATTAAAAGCTTGAAAGGATGTGTGTGTGAAAGGGTACAAGGTTTTAATAAATTCTCTCAAGGGCTCTCTCTTGGTCTTTAATAGACGCCAATTAATCCATAGCCAGCGAGCAGTTTCTCCTTCTTTGGGTCTTCTATTTATAGGAGAAATAAATGAGTCGTTCCTTCTTTTTGGCTCCATCCTTGGGCGATTTAAATTTTGGCTCTTCCATGCATTTAATGCGTGAGTTGACTGTAGGAGTGATAGGATAGTGTGCATATGTTTTTTCTTGGAATAGCTGTCTCGTATCATGATACATGTAGAGTTACAAAAGCTACAAGAGGAATGTTTTTTTAAAGGCATATGTGTTTTATCAATAAAGTAAAATTGTCATTTTGGTATAACAATAAATGGTCATTAAGAGAGGCATAGAAA
>JAOWAN010063369.1:0-12037 GCA_028566635.1 Lobelia cardinalis
ATGAAAGCATAAATGGAGTGAGTCCTAAATACTAAATTAACATAAAATTAACCATAAGATACATGCTACTTCTTTTCTATGGATCTAAATTACTTCAACTTTCAATGTAGTAAATTTTTAACCAAGCCAACAAGGTTAATGATTTAAATTAAACTATGAACTCAAGATCTTTGTGAGTTTTAAAGCCCTTACATAACTCAAGAAAACGTAAATCATATTAAGAAAGCATGTTTCATCACTACTTAATTTTCCTTTATTAGGATTACTTCTTTAGATAATAAACAAAGGAAATAAAGTTAAGGCCTAGACTATTGATTAAGGTGTGAGAAATGAATTAAGATAAGATGAACATACGTGTTAAATGATATGCCGTCTTATCAAGTACTTATAAGTCAAGAAGTTGTGTTACTTTCATCGAGCCATGATTGGAATGATATATAGTCGTTGCTTCTATGCTATGAAAATTGAAATGTCAAGAATGAAATGTTGGGTTACAAGTATATGTTATGTTGAATAATGATCATGTGTAGTTTATCACATGGTAGGAAATGTTCTTGATATGTTATGAAGATAGAAATGCTAAGGGCGAATTGTTAATACCATAAGTATATGTTACATGGAATGATCATGTATACTTCATCGAATGGTGGAACACGTTATTGATATGATAATGAAATGTGAATGCTAAATATGTGATGTTGATATCACATGCATATGTTATATCGAATAGCCATGTGTACTTTATCACATGGTAGAATTGATGAATATTATTAATAGAATAATCCTAAGTGGACATGAGAAATGATTCCGGTATGAGAATCCGTATAAAGAGGGGTATACCTCGCTGAGGAATGTCATGATCGGCCTGGGATGGGTACTAACCCGTCGGGAAACGTGACTTCCGAAGACGTTTATGCGTGTACATCGTTCAGGGTCCTGGAGTAGGCATGACAGTGTAAGACGCGCGCCGGGCACCGTGCTGCAGCAGTGACCGCTTAGGTGGTGTTAGGAAGAGACTGACGGGTCTGATTGGAAGTCATAAGGACCGGCATCAACAACCATGAGAGCGTATCCTTTGGTATGTGATATTATGTGTTAATGTTGATAGTGCTACATGTTTCAAGATCATGCTATATATGTCATGCATGTTCTTTTGTCATGCATATTGTACTGATTATATGCGAGGTGGGGAGTAGGAGTTTCTATTACTGAGCCAAGTTGGCTGACCCATCCCCGTAGACCACATTTTTAGGTAATCAGAGTAGCGTAGCAGAAACATGATGACATTAGGTGATCGTCCTTGCATTTCATGGGATTAATGGAACTTGTTAGGTAACCTAGAAAACGAGCGTGATACAGTTGGCTCAAGGGTGGAGAAATTTCAAGAAGCCGTGTTAGAGAAGAAGAATGTTATAAACACATTATTTAAGAATATGTTGATTTTGTTGGTCTCTTGTATAATTCGTTTTTGGCTAGTTATGTTGTAATAAATGAGGGGATATGAGGTAATATTGTCACCAATAATTATGTATAAATATTTTTAAGGATAATACGAGATTTCATATAGTTGGTCGAGTAACTTGATAGTCCCTGGCTCATGCCTTGACTCGGCGGTGCAGGTTGGGGTGTGACAGAAGTGGTATTAGAGCGGGGATAAGGTCCTTGGAAAATAAAATCTATAGTAGAGGAGGATTTGGAATTCGAAAAAGGGATAAGTGTGGTAGATAATTATGGACTAGTTTTTCTAAGACATAAATGTGGTTCAGGTTTTCTTACATAAAAGATTAAGATTTGTGTGTTAAGAGTTAGTTTAGTTAATACTGATGGGAGCATTAAATAGAACAAAACGTGAGAGTTTCCTAGTTATAAGATGTAGGAATGTTGAGGTTATGAAAGTCAAAGGAAGCGTTTAGTTATAGTAATAAGGTTACTAAAGCAAGAGAACCCCATTGAGAGAAAGAGTAGATCGATATGTGTATAGCTGAATTTCAGAAAGGTAGATAATAATGGATGAGAAGACGGTATGACAACCAGATGTGCAAGCAAAATGATTGTCGAAAGCAATATAACTAATCTATTAGCATTAAGACGATAATAAGTGATAAATTAGTAAGGAAGAAGGTCCTTAGTAAAAGTTAAGTATGAAGGGTGATCATTTGATATTGGTACCTGTAAGAGTTAGATTCTTTAGAAGTCGATAAAAGAAGGAGGATTTTTCGTTGTAATTCTATTAGAGGGAGGTATCATTAAGAATCAATTTACTCTTACCGGAGCTAAGGTTCGAATGTAAATATTTGATTATCATCATGCATTGCATGCACGTTTTCTATATATACTTCTTGCATGAGACCACTTTAAGGGCGCGTTAAATTTTTTCACCTACTAAAGCGACCCTTGTGTTGAAAACTTTTGAAACCTTTTCAGAAGGGCCCCTGAACTAGGTATCATGAGTTTTCAACAAAGAACTAAGTTGGTAGTTTATAAATTAGAAATTCACCACTCCTACTACCCAATGAAAAAGCTCATTAAAAGTGAATTATTGTTAACTTTTCTTATATGATATGCTTATATGATTATTGATGATAAGATATTTGTGTGTATAATTGAAATAAAATAAACTAAATTTTTCTTAGATGCTATATTACATGGTCGATTAGTAAAAAAGTATGTGTATCACTATGGCAAAAAACAATTTATATGGAGTTATATTCGATCATACCCTTATTTTCATCCTAGTTACCCCACCCTCTTTGAGGTAGAAGGGATTTACATATAACTTTAGATACTCCTTCCTACTGTCAGCTTCGTGTAAGAAATACTCAAGTAAAGGATAAATCGGACGTAATTAGTCACGGTATGTGATAACTCTTAGGATAATTATGATTGATCAAAGGTGCGTAGGAATGGGGGCTAAAAAAGGAATAATGTGAATTTTATGGTAATCATGAAAATATCTAAAATCGATAGAGAGGACAGTGAGTTAAGAAAAGTTATGAACTTAGAATACTTGCAGTAATTCAACTATTCAGTTCGAGTGGGTGACAATTTCAAAGCTTGTTCGGAGTGGATAGGCCGCCAGTAGGAGTGTTAGCTTCAAATGTCTTGTCAAATTGTAAGAGTTTTATATTCATTTGTTAAGAATAAGTTTTCATGGAAAATGATGAAGGAATTAGTTTTTTGTGGCGATAGTTTTAAAAAAGACTCTTTTAACGATCAAAGAGATGGTATATTTGATTAAATGTGATTGAGGAAGGAAGTATTGCCAGAAAAATGATGCATATATGGTCATGAATCATCCCAAGGAACTGAGCCTCAATGTTGCAGTAGTCGAGTTCTGAAGCAAATACCATGGCCAACAAGTTACATATAAAGATTCTGAAATCGAGGCTAGACATATCTGTTAAACACACCTCAGTAAGATGATTTTATAAAAATTTCAAGGATAATGTAAATTGTGATGATAAGACAATAACTTTAGAAGTGAGACATAATTAAGATATCAAATCCATCATGATGTATTTTGGGGTAAGGTGTGCTAGAGATTTTAGAATAACCGTTGCGTTCTTGCGAAAGTATCACCCTAACCTATCGCGCGTGATAATGAAAAATTCTTTTACTATTCGAGAAGATCTAATCTATACCGAACCAATGAAGATTTTCGATAGGACAGAGAAGGTCTTGCTAAGCAAAACATAACATTGGCCAAGGTCCTTTGGGGGCATCACGATGACAAGTAAGCGAAACGAGAAAATAAGGATGAGATGCGTGAAAAATACCCTTTACTCTTCCAAATATAGATATGCTTCTAGAATTCGAGGACGAATTCTCCTTAAGGTGGGCGTACTGTAAGAACCCTAGTTTTTGCTTCATATTTTAGATTCAATAATTTCACTATCCAAGCATCAATTAAATACATGAAAAATGTGAAATTTATACTAACATAAATTAGGATGAGAGGTATATTTTTTGTTTAAATAATAATAATAATAATAATAAATAATATGATAATACTAACTGTAATTAGTAAAATATAATAAAATTTGTTAGTTAATTATAACTAATAACCTATAGAGGGGGGACTTATGAGTATAAAAGGGATAAATTAAAAGATTGTAGAGGGAATAACAAAGATTACAGGGGTCCAAGTACAAAAATGAGCATAGATTAATGACTAAGCCTACATAGGCTTGCTTACTCAATGGATATGGTTACTTTTCTTGATGCCTTCTAACACTAGAAAATTCACGGGAGTCTTGGGGCAGCCACATAGCAAGAGAGAGGGGAATGAAACTATATAAATAGCATCAAACCTCCATCTTTATTTTCGGACATTGTTGCTTCACTAAAATCGCATCAGAAAACTATGTCATAAATCTGTTGTCTTGTATTTTCGAAAGGATAAGACTGCCCTTGGCAGTTAATGAAAAAACTGCATGCAGCCGGGGCGCAGTTTCTTTAAGAAAACTGTCGCTTGGCAGTTGGAGATGGTAGATGGTTTCTTCTTATTTTCGGCAGTTTTGGTCCGGGACTTCTGCTGCGAAAACAAAACGAAACAGACATATACTCTTGTTCTTCTTAGATTTTATCCGATTGAACGGAAATTATTCAATCTGATAGCGAATCTGATTCTCAACTTCTAAGATATCCAGACAATCTTCATAAAAATTTCAACGTAAATTACAAAAATAGGTCTAGTGTTCAAATCATCTTAGAAGCTAGCTTGAAGTAGATTGTCATACTTATTAATTTTAGGTTATTAGTTTATTTTTTTAATTAAGTTGACTGTGATGTTAAATATTTTACCGTGGCATCCAATAGAGTCCAAATTGATTTCAAATATATTCCTTTCACCTTTCACCTTTCTTTAATTTAGTAGATCAAGTGGCAGGATGTAAATTTATTTATGACCTACTAAACTTCATTTAAAAATTTACATTTTAGTTGACCCCCTAATAAATAAAAGTTGATATATAAAAGTTATCCATTTAAATTAAACGGTTAAGTAACAATTTATAATTTAATGGGGAATTTTGAACCATTATAAATTGATAGTAGGTAATTTTTTTTCATACAATTACTTATACGGTTGCAGAAGGTTACCCTCGGTTAGAAGGAATTAAGCCATCATCGATCATACACTTCCAACACTGGTTTAGGTTGTGTATGAGAAAAGACAAGCAAATTATAACGTGCGCCTTAGCGCCTAGGCACACGGTGTTAAATGCGCCAAAATGCACATAAATATAATAAATTATGTACATAATATGATATAAAATATACATAATAATTATGTACATAATAATAGTATAACTTATTTGTATTTTATATCACATTATGTATATAATTTATTATATTTATATACATTTGTGCATACTTATAGGCACATGGTATACCAACTGATTTTTTGAGGCTTATCAAGAGGAGACTTTCGATATTGATTTGTGACGTTGATTCTAATGATTATATAGTAAATAAATTTTTTCATTTTCTTTAAAAGCTATGATTAACGGTATATTCATAACCCTATTTAATATGCTATGGTTAATTTCAAAATTATGCTATTAAGATTTTTCCAATTAAGATTTCACAAAGTTTGGATTATAAATTAAATAGCCCCAAAAACATAGGATCATATCATCAACCCTACCAATCAGATCTCGTGCATCCGATGGAAACATAACATGTTTAATCGACTACAACTAGCCAGCAGCATTGTTTATATATAGAAGCAATTGGTATAACGTTTTTTCTCTCCTCTCTCTCTCTCTCTCTTTATTTTTCCGTTTCAATACAATTTTTCTCTCTCATCTCTCTCTCTCTCTCTCACAAGGATATTTTAAGTATTTTTAAAATATACAAACACTAGAAAAAACTAATAACCTTTTCAAAAATCATTATTAACCACACAAAAAGAAAAAAAAATTCTAACAATCCAAAAGCACCCTAAACTACAATCATTGTCTGACAAGCTTTGAGACGTACACCTACGCGGTCACACCCAAATTTGACGACTTCGAGCAATAGGCGCCATGGTTCTGGACCTCTACTATATGAAAGATTTCATGTATGTTTGCTATCGATCTATGAAATCAACGGAATAATATCATGTAAGTTAAGTTGTGGAAACTAATTTTCAGCAACAAAACATCGCATTAGGTTATTGACCTAATTCCAAGATATGATGGAATGATAGCACAAAGATAGAAATCATCAACACTTGATTAGCTAGCACATAGCCATCATTAATGTCGCTATAGTTAGTTAGGCACACCGTTGATTTATACGATTCTCTTAAAATATATCACTCCATAAAAATGCAATTGTTTTAGGGAATTGAATTGAGTTGAACCGTTTAATTAGTTAGAGCGGATTAAAATGAGTTAATTTTATCCATTTTGCGAGGTCTATCAATAGCTAGTTCGTGGCCAGTATCCATTACGAGTAGCATGAGTGGTACCTTTCTGGAGTCATTTCATTGCAGCCTCTATGGCATACATATGGGGCGCCTTGACCAAGCGTTTGTCTTTTTTTCGAAATTGAATCAATTTTTGTGGAGCCATCGTTTTTTTGTTTTTGGCGGCTTAGTTAGGTTTTGCTATAAAATGTTGAAAAGATGCTACACAATAATTAATTGTTAAAGTCTGGGGTTCCATCTCAAAACCAATACGCCCCTCGCGTGTAGCCGGGTTTGCAGTTTACTACGCGGACTCTCTTCGGTCTGTTCCGGTGGCGCTGAGGAAGGACATCGTGCCCCGTTTGGCGCACACGGGTAGAGCCTGCTCTGATACCATGTTAAAGTCTGAGGTTCCATCTCAAAACCAATTGACAATGAGAAGAGTAGCCAGGGTCCTTATTAAGTGATTGTGAGGTTTGTTTGTTTCTAATGTGGAATATTGTCTAAATATTAATTAGGATAGGATGTTATGGAAATGGATGAGTTTCAATGCATGAAAGGATACTAGGGTCGCGCGGGAACACTGGAACTGTATAATAGAAGAGAGTGTGGCCACAGCTGCTAGCTAGCTAGTCCAAATATGGAACTGTGGCACCTTTGGCAATGTTAAGTCAGGATCATTAATGCTCTGGGTGTTTTGCATGTGTTACTTTGGTGCAAATGCATTCGAATATGATGGATGTAATGTAACTGACGACAGCCAGCACTATAGAGAGAGATGCATGTGTAACAAGTCGGAATTATTTGAAAACTGACTCGTAATGCATATTGATGTAGTTTTGTCGTAAAATGCCACTATTTCGGAACGTCTCAAAATTCGTTCCCGATTTTTAAAACGGTGCGAGAAATCAAACTCATAGCTCCGTTGGGCGAAACATTAATTACTATTTTTCGAATCTTACTTATTTTTTCTGAATTTTTTTTCAAAATGGTTTGCAGTTGTTCAGGGTTTTGAAATCTTTTTTGGACATATAAATATTGTGGAAGTCGTTTATCGTACCTTTTAATTATGAGAATAAACTGAGTTAAAATGATTTTATTGAATGTTTCGATTACGACCATATAATACATTATCATTTTAGAAAATCTGATAGAGGATTCCAGATCACCGTCGGTGGTCGGAGAAGTGCAGTAAGAGAGCAGGAGAGAAAAAGCACTACAGGTGAGAGAAGATGGAGAATCGGTGAATTGTTATTATTTCTCATTGTTGTATTACAAAGTCCTAATTTTCTATTTATATTATTGGGCTATTGGCTAAAAATGAATAGTAAATTATTACAAATGAGCCTCTTGTGTTTGTACATTATTTATCCTAATCAACATGTCCCCTCAACTCGTACATGGAACCTTGTGAAAGTGTACGAGTTGGAGAAGCAAATTAATCTATTACAAGTTTTCAATCAACGAGTCTGCATATTTCTTTCCCGTAAAACTAACACCATCTCTCCTTGCTACTAACTGCTCGAGCACTTGGTTATTATTTAGAGGAAAGTAGGCATATTTTCCTTGCTTCCCATCCTTTGGTCCCCTTAATGCTATATTGGACTAAAAATATGTATTGATTATTGAGATTAATGTCATAGGTGTGACTAAAACCTCCAATCATTCATAGCTTTTATATTGCCGCAATACTATCATTTCTTTACTTAACTCATGAGTCATGATTCATGTGGTGATGGTGCCTGCCTACTAAATATAGGTGTGTGTTTGAATTAGCTAAACTATATAGTACGGGAGTAGATTTGATAGAACAAATTAGACTTTAATCCAATAGGTTCAACTGCATTGAACAAATCTGCTTATTTGAGAATAGGCCTCTCATCCATAGACCCAAATTTTACGGGCAACCTGTCCTGACCGCCTCTAAGCGGGCGTCAATCTCAAGAAGATACCAGATCACTCTTATATACTCATGGGACTAGGTGACCTCCCCAGCCCATCGGTAGAGCTCTCCATCTTTATCTCCTTGTCATCTTGCACAAGACTAATGGTTATTAGGGTGGTCACATAGACGACCAGCTTATACTTCATCATTCTGGATCACATAAAGAGTCCCACCACGTGTCACGAGGGTTTGAGGATACTCAAAAGCCTTTGACATGGCCCACGATCCACTCCACCAGATAGACTACAATCGGCGACAACCCTTCTCTCGGCGAAACCAGACGTGCAATGGCTAGGACCACGTCCCCACTATCCTTGCCTAGCAGCCACCATCCAGGAGGCCTATATATATACTTTCGATCATCATCTTACCCAATATAGCTGAGTTTCCACTATCGAATTGCTGCATACCCACTCATGCATGCACTCTCTGCAATATATCACACTTGTGAGTAATCTACTATGAGGTGAAACCTTGCTCTTTACCTCAGGTGTTATTTGTGTACGCAGGTCCACACTTATATTCTTAATTCTCAATCCTCATTGAAAGATAACTTAAAGTCTGTGCATTACCTCAAACTTTCCTTAATTGTAGCAAAGCTTGGTCATTAATCTGATACGTTTGCTAATTTAATGCAAATTCGTATGGGATTAATCGATAATTGTTCGTTTTCTATGATAATCGCAATTTAAAGGTGAGATTCGGGAAAAACTCGCGAATACTCTTGCTCTTTCCATTATCTTCTTGAAATTCTTAATTATCTTGAGCTTTTCTTTCCTGTAGATGCATTTTGCTAGGTGAAAAAAGCTCAACTTAACTACGTCAAACTTACCTTAAAGGATAGTTAGGGCTTCGTGGGTCCTTCAACCAGACAAAACCCTTTGCCCCATACCCTACAAGTACCTTCGCAATGTTCTCCTTCGGGAGTCGGCGTATTTTCTTTTTGCTTTGACACTCCAGTGTGGTCAAAGATGATTTCTTCTCCTTAAAGGCAAGTTCCATCCCCTTAGGCCCAATGTTTCTCATAGATTCCAAGGATTTTATCAGAGTTCCATGCCAACATTTAGAATAGGAGGGAGTTGTCTTCAAGTCTCATCCACTTTGGCTTTTGTTACCATGCAAATGCTGCATTTCTACATGAATGGGACGGCAAATCTATAGCCTTGGTCAAGCCCAGATCTTGATGCAGGCTTCCAATTGGGTGATTACTTTAGGCCTCTTTCATGATTCCGTGCCCCAATCTGCAGGCCCAGTCCATAAAAGACTTGGTTGTAACTCAATCCCATTATCTCAACTAAATTTCGAATTCGGTTCTTCTGTCTCATTTAGTGTTTCATATCTATTCTATTTTTTTTAAACTCAATATAAATCATTTAAAAGCTAATCCTAAAATTATAAATTATAAATTTACGCACATGTGTCAGTTTTTAAAAAACTATGAAACAGAGAATAAGACACAAAATGAGACAAAAAATCATAACTTCAAACAAATGAGAACCTAAAAATATATCATTAGTCGGGAGCTACCATTTCATTCCGAGATCGGGGAAGAAAATCTTTTCAAGTTTATTATCAATTACCAAAACAAGACTTTAATTATTCGTTTCAATCTGATTGTTTATTTTTCATTTTCATGTTAGCATTCAATATCATTATCAACAATACCGAAAAACATAAAAGACTGATCTATATGATAACTTGAAATTAAATCAAATAAAATGACGAAAAAAATTCATGTAGCCGATTTATGTTACTAAAATTAAAACTTTGTTATTTTTATTATTGTTGTTGTATTCAGGATCATGATATCGTAATGCACTTACTTCGAAGGTTGGAATATCAATTACAAGATCATGGGATATATATACTAACACAATCATCACTTATTGCATCAAAGTTGGATCTATGTCCCCGGCCATCTTAGTTATGGTATCTCCTACACATATAGTTTAGTTGTCATACCACCAAAGTTGAAACATTTATGTCGGAGAGTTTAAAAAAGAATTATCCTTTTCTTGTTGAAAATTATATCGATAGTTCAGATGTGAGCGTCATCTAATAAATATAAAGATCGTGAATTATAAATTTAAATTCATGATCATATATTTATTTTTTAACGGATGTGACACTCCTTATTTAAAGCGTGTACCTTTCCAATTTGATGTAGCCGATATAGAAATCAAGAAATGTGTAGTGACTAAAAAATCAAGATGTGGAAAAACATGTAACCTAGAAAAACCAAACAAAAATGACGGTATTCATGTACTTCATTTATATTTGGATACCAAAGATATTTCTCCACTATTTTCCATAATATTTTCTGAATTATCAACATGAACAAAACCCAAAATAGTAAAAACAAATTAAAGTGTCAAAAAAAAAAAAAAAGTATAAAAAACAAATATCATCATATTCATCCACCAAGTAAAATGTCTGCAAATTTAGAAACAAAATATCCATCATAATTTTCATCTGCCATGATCAGAAGTATTCAATTCTTGCTCCAAAGCTTGATCAAGCCAGACTTCAGACTCCTCCATTAGCTGAGGGCTCAATCTGAACATCAAAACACAAAACTCCATCTCATCAAGAACTCCATCCCCATTGACATCTCCTTCCCTCATCATCCCCATAAGCTCCTCATCTCTCAAATCTTGCAGCCCAAGCACTGCAGAGTTCCTCTTCAAGCTCTCCAGAGTAATTACCTCTTTGTCCTTGTCCATCAACAGCCTAAACCCATTACACAGCTCTCTTATCAAACCCTCCCCTCCCAATTTATCAGCCATTATTGGCAACATATCTTGAAAATTCTCCACACTGTCACTACCCTTTTTCGCTGCGGCCATTCTTGAAACAGAGAACTCTGTTTTTGATAATTTTCTAGAGAGAGAGAGAGAGAGAGATTGGAGTGTGTGGAGATTGAGGGTGGGACAGATGGGGTTAAATACACAATAGGGAGGTTGGGGAAACTGAGGAAGAGGTTCGAGGAAGGAGAGTGGGGTCAGGAATGGATGACAACCAAGGAACAGGGAGTTATTGGCTGGGTCGGCTTTTGATTCGTTCATACAATGAAATTGCCCATCTATTTCTTAAAAGGAAGCTTGGTCAGGGGTATAATTGTCATTTTATCCATTTGGTTTTAGGAGTATTTTTGACTTGTTCGGATTCATTGTCTACACGGATGGCAACAAGATTTCAACATTTTTGGGTTTAAATAAGTAGGAAATGGCCCAAATGGGTGCCATGTTGTTGGACTTGGAGCTATTTTTCCTGCAAAGAATAATTCTCTCAATTTCCATTGTCACTTTCTTGGAAGGAAGGAGTTTTCTCGAGGCCAGGGGAGCATGAATAAGAATACCGCTCTCCGAATCCAAAAAAATAATAATAATTATTATTTTTTATATATTTATATATTCTTAGAAGAAAGTTTTACCTACTTATATTACTATGGTCAAATTGTTGAGGTTATACTTCTCCATTGCTACCTGAGTGCTCATATTTTCTCGAGATTTTAGCTGGTCGGTGACTTTTTTTTGGGCAAAGAAAACTGCACGCTTTCGTTGTATTTTGGAAAACTGTTGCCAACGACATCCTCTTACAACTTATGTTGAGGGCCAAATTTATTTTTAAAAATAGTTTTGAAAAAGCCTTACGTTGTGTTATTTCGGGCGGTTTTTACCCAAATTTTTTTATTTTTG
>JAOWAN010063389.1:0-12036 GCA_028566635.1 Lobelia cardinalis
TTCCGAAGCTAAGTCAAAACGGAAGTGGCGACTCTCATTTTCTCAATAAATGAGGAGTCACTAGGAGGACCCGAAAACAATGAAACGAATGACCATTTTCACTATCTTGGTTCGTTCGAACGGGGGTTCTCACAACTACGTAAAGATCGTGAATAGTAATACTTATTTTGAGACGGATGGAGTAGTATTAATGTTTTAATTTTGTGGACATAATTAATTGAAGAGTTGGTCCAAATGAAATTTATAAATATAAATTATTTGTCTATTTTCAAATAAGGAAGTGAACATTAATTTATTTTGAAACTTTTTAAAATAGAATAGTGAACAATTAAAATGAAACGAATGGAGTAGCTAGTAGCGAAGAAAAGGGGCTCCCATCAAATCAAATTTTTTACGTCAATCAATTCGCGCTTATGTCGGGAACAATGATCTTCGCTGAATTGAGATTTCATGTCTCATTTGATGTTTGATTCTCTATTCTATATCTTTTAAATATGAATTCAATTATTTAGAGTTTAAAATTATAGGATCATCTTTTAAAGGTTTAGGATATTTTTTTAGAATGCTATGACAGAGGATGAGATATCAAATGGGACCGAAGATTTGGACTCGTCTTGGCTGGGTAGCTAAACCAACAACCGAAGATCATCTATGGGCTAAATATTGGACATAAATGTTGTACAGCTGAACAAGAATTCATGATTTGGTCCTAAAATTGATGTTTCAACTCAAATATTTTTAGGTTTAGCTTGATCAAAAAATTAACAAATGCCTCGGCTTATTGTCCGAACATTATTGTTGGATCGACCCAACAAGAACAAGATCAATTAAAACTGAAATTACATAAATTACATTATTGTTGGATCGACCGAAGTTTGAACCAGATGAACACCTTTGATGATCCATATATGGAGCTTTATAATTAATTATGATCTCTCCTATTATCAGTTCTCTGTGTCCCGAGCATGTCCTCCAACAACTTATCATCCAAATACTCAAACTCAATCACCTGCTCTCCCAGTCCATTATACGTCGTCGTCATTCCCGTTTCATTCAAATTTGCCCTCGACTCATCACGGCCGCCACCAACCCCATCACCATAAGCCCTAGAAGATGACGATGAAGAAGAAGAATAATTAGAGTTATAAGCTGACGAATGCGAATTAGATGTTGAAGAAAAATCTATGGAGTGTGACGAGGGCATCGTTGTGTACGATGAGCCAAAAGTCGAGGAGCCGTGGTCTCCACCCCGATAATGTCCCTCATTAGGGAAATTCAAAATGGCCTGGTGACCGCGTAGAGCATAGGCAGCCCTATCGTAAGCCCGGGCAGCCTCCTCGGCGGTGTCAAACGTTCCGAGCCACGAGCGGGCCCCATTCTTGGTGGGATCACGTATCTCGGCAGCATACTTCCCCCATGGCCGCCTCCTTATGCCGCGGTACTTGTTCTCTCTTCTTGCATCCATTAGATGGCTCTAATTCCCTTCCTTTTTATTTGATTTGCAAGTGAAAGTATAAGCCGCCTATGCTAGCCAATAATATATCAAAGATGATTTTATATAGATCAAAATGTACGATCAATGTGTTATAATGTTTGCGTTATACGCTTGTATATATAGGTTAGGTCTGAGGAGGAGTATTGAGTTAGAGGGAGTGAGGCTAGGGTCCCTAGAACTACTAATCCATAATTGGGTGGTCATACGTGACGGTTGGAATTTTGGTTCAAATATGACAGTATAGAACCATTAGCTACCTGGAAACTTCACTTCAACTTGGTGCACGTGCGGTCTGGTCAACAACTAATTGAGTTTACCACTAGACTCTCTCTTCGGGTAAAAAAAAAGTTACACTTTTACCCAAGTTCAAATTGTGTTTAGATATCTAGATTATCCATTCATGGGATGTTTACATTTGTTTTTATGGAAATTTTGAGGGTAATTTTTGTAGAATCTGCGTATCCAAAACAGGCATACGAAATCGAGGCTATTATTAATCTAATTTACTATGAGATTATTATTTGATATATATATATATACTTACTATGTTTTAGATTCTTAAAATTATTTTTTTGTATGATTATCAAATAAATTAATAATTATATTTTAAATGAGGTATGTTGTTATATTTATTTGGTTGACTTATTTCAAATTCTTAGATAATTTTTTTTTAAAAAAATATTAAAAGAACACAGTTCTAGAATAAAAAATTGTACGAATAAATTTTAGAATTAAAAAATATATAAGAACAAAGTAACAGAATAAAAAAGAAGTTTTTGTTCATACATATATGACACAATATTTTAAACTTTATTAAAATAAATGTATAAAGGAAAATAAAGAAAAATAAAAATAAGAAAGAAAAAGTAATAAATTTAAATACTCCCTCCGTTTCGATTTAATTGTCCTCGATAGTGACATGTTGTGAGAGCTTTATGTCGCTTTCAGGACAATTAAAACGAAACAGAGGGAGTATGTTTTAAAGAAATAAAGTTGTCCAAAAAAAGTTTCAGATGTTGATATTAACTATTCACCTTTAGTTTTAAAATTGATATGATAAGACAATTTAAGATGTTTTTAAATTTGAAAGAGAAAAAAAATTATCAAACGATTTAACTTCTAAGTTGTCGATTGAATCACACGAAACCTTGTAGACACCCCATTTTTGGTCCCTAGTAAATAAAATATTTTGCTAGAGATTTTCAATAAATAAAGTGAAATTAATAATTATGTTACTAAGATAAATAAATATGCATGCTCAAATGTTGCACTTGTACATTAATAATGTGGTGTAACAATTCATTTATAGGATGAATGTGGTATAAAAGACAAAAAGAAAAAACTTCTAATCACAAAGATGATCATCCAATCAAGCTTCCAATAGGGAGACAACCCATTGCGAAAATGGGAGGAAGTGTGAATAAGGTGTACAAGCAATATACAATAGGGATTGAGTGAATTAACCTTTATGTATCAATGGACAATAGGATGTATCATTTTTTGACCTTGAAAAAGGTCCAAAACCAGTAGCAGCTTCACGGCTACCGGTCCGGCAGCTTTGAGTTGCTTTCTGAAATTTTCACCCTTTTTTAAGCGCAAAAGAGTAAACTCTCATCCTACCCCTCAAGGATATTTTAGACATTTTGGACCTCCAAAAGGGCTGAACACTCCACTCCACCTATAAATACCCCCTCATTTCTACCATAAGACCACTTCTCATTTATCATCTCTTTAGCCTTAAACCCTTGATTCTTCTCTTCTTTAACCTAAAATTTCTCATTCATCCTCTCTTTAGCCTTAAACCCTTGAATTATCCTTTGCTAGCCTAAATCTCTTGCACATTAAGAGAGAGATTTTTTTTTCCTCTTTACTCCCCCTCTTTAAAAATCACCAACTCACTTGATTATCCATAAACACTACCCAATCACTCAAATCATCCTCTTCCATTAAAGACCACCTTCAAGAACTACAAGTTTCAATACAAGCCAAACTTTTTCTTAAGAGTACTAAGAGTTAGAAGGCATTAAAGATAGTGATCACCATTAGTTGAGCTTCTTTCTTTCCTTCTTTCATCTTTGACTCCAAACCATCTAAACTAAAAAAGGAATGTTCATCATTCATCTTCACCTTGTCCCAACCCCTTAGCAATAGGTAAGTTTACTTCTCTACATTTACTTTATAAGTTTACTTCTTCTTCTCATCTTCATGTAAACAACTTGAAATCCCACTTGATGATAAACCAAGTGGTTAATATGTGTACATTTTTTATATGATATGCACTTTTCTTTAGAGTTAAGTCTCCCTTTAATACTTGTTCATCTTTATTGCTTATATATATATACTATATAT
This sequence comes from Lobelia cardinalis, assembly GCA_028566635.1. Classification (NCBI taxonomy): domain Eukaryota; kingdom Viridiplantae; phylum Streptophyta; class Magnoliopsida; order Asterales; family Campanulaceae; genus Lobelia; species Lobelia cardinalis. The sequence continues at coordinate 3,845 of JAOWAN010063389.1, forward strand.
TATATCACATAATGTGTGGTCCTCTAAGTTTGGGATTATAAATCTCATTCTTGTGAGTTGATTTAAGTCTTTCATTTCTACATATATATATGTATATATATTATATATATATAGCACATAATGTGTAGTCCTCCAAGTTTGGAATTACAAATCTCATTCTTGTGAGTTGATTTAAGTCTTTCAATTCTATATATATGTATATACTATATATAGCACATAATGTGTAATCCTCCTACAAAGTGTGGGATTATAAATCTCACACTTTGTGAGTTGATTGAAGTCTTTACATTCCTTATATATATATATATATATATATATATATGCATATACAGATATAATATATATATATTCTAGCACATAATGTGTAATCCTCTAAAGTGTGGAATTACAAATTTCACACTTTATGAGTTGATTTATAAATGTCAATACATATATATATGTATATTGTGCAAATGGATCTTCAAAGTATGGGCTTAAAACTACATCTTTCAATTAAATTCAAGTCCTTTTAATTTCTTGTACATACAAGTTGTGATCCTCAAAGTGTGGGATTAATTTCTCATCTTTGGGTTATGATTAAAATTCCTTCTTCATCTTTTCTCTTCCAAGTGACCATCAAAGGACCTAGAGATGAAGGAATACATGTGTTCATGAATCTCACAAAGATTCACTCCTTTTCTTGGAGTCTTTTAAAGATGAATACACTAAAAGTCATTCATATTTACATAACTAAAGAGTAAATATTATTTTCTTATTTACATAACTAAAGTGTAAATATTATCTTTCTTATTTACATAAACTAAAGTGTAAACATTATTTTCTTATTTACATGACTTAAGTGTAAATGTTTCCTTTTCATATGCATGACAAATATATATATATATATATATATCTTTTTCTCATTTACTTGATTAAAGTGTATAAATTCTCTCATCCTCTACATGATTAAAGTGTACATTCTTTCTCTTTTCACATGCCTAAAGTTACAGGACTAAAGTGTACATTCTTTCTTCCTTGAAATGCAAATAAATGATGATGAGACTATGCTCACATTTTGCATCCTTTTTGAATCTCATGTAATCAACCAACCAACCAATTGACCGATCAATAAGAGACATGCATGCTAGAACATTATTAAGAGACCGAAAGGGTGAATTGGGTGTCTAACCCCTTCCCGATTCATAACCTAGCTAGCCCCCAGACCTACAATCTCTACACATCTAAAAGACTTCTGCTTTCGAAGTCTTAAATGTAAAATGGAGGTGGCGAATATCAATTTTTCTAACAAGTTGAGTGGTCACTGGAGAGAAAGTCAAGTTGTACCAAAGTTCTCATCACACACGTCCAATGACAAGTTTCATCCGAAAAAACTCCGATCAATTAATCGTTGATCCGAGGGCGCGAGAACGGGGGTTCTCACAGTGACGACTCTGCTTGGGAAATCTTAAGAGAGCTAAACTTTATAAATAATGTTCTTGCATGCTTATCTCTTACAATTGCTCAATTATTGGTTGATTGATTTACATTAATTATTCGCACTTATCATATTCAAATTGGATCATTTGATCAATATGAATGCTTTGTCATGTACAAACTTGAGACTTAAAGCTCAGTTATGTGTTTAATTCATACTTGCTTCATTGTTGGTCCATCTTGGGTTGGTAAGCCCATTTGGTCTCATTCTTGGGTAGTAAGACCCTAAGTGCAAATCATAGGTGATCATTCAAGAAGGAAAAGTCAAGAAAAATGCTTGTACTTGCAAAAGTGAGGTACCAAGTTCTAGGCCTTAAAATTTCTTCCCTCTCATCATTTCTTACATCTTCATGCTTTCATCACCCATACATTCTAAGCAAGATAAAATCAACCCTTACTTGTTTAAATACTTACTTGATGAAAAAGAAGATTTCTATTCTTTTCTTCATCTTACCTCTTTAAATGTCACACATTCTTTGTGAATAAACATGATCATTGTTGCGAAAATATTTTCAAAAAAATCTTTTCTTAAAAACTTTGATTTTCTCTTCTTCAAGAAAAATTCCTTTTTTTTCTACTTCCCTAGATATCGCACACATTCACAAGTACACTAGAGTCTACAATCACAAACCCCCATAGATTTTTGAAAGGGACGCCAGATAACTAAACCTGCACCCAACCAACGAGACAATCACTCTTCCCCCCATCACTTACAACTGAAAAGAAAAGTGTATCATGGCAATTCGAGTCAAAACAAGCACATATTCTTAGGACACTCATTGTGATCGGCCAATTTATTTGTCTTAGAGATTTTCAATCAATCCAAATGGATCAAGCAAAAGAGTCATAGCTAAAAGAGTCGAAATGGTCACTTATACACAAAAAAGAAAAAAATGCAAAAAGGAGTCATACAAGTTATCATAAGCCAACAAAAAAAGAGTCATGGCTAAAATAGTCGAAATGGTCACTTATACACCAAAGAAAGTAAAAAGAGTCATACAAGTGATCATAAGCCAACCAAAAAATAGTCGAGGTTTAAAAGAGTCGAAATGATCACTTATAGACCAAAATGCAAGAAAGAGTCATACAAGTGATCATAAACCAACGAAAAAAAAAATGATCACTCATACACCAAAGGAGAGTCATACAAGTGATCATAAGACATAGTCTTGGTTCACAAAAGATTCAAAATGACCAGGAACGAGTCAAATACAAAGGTCACAAACCAAAGAAAATATTAGCTTGATTAGCAATCTTAGAGACACAGCCTAGAATGGTAGGATGGTGGATCCCCGAAAGGACATAGAAATCTTGTCCAAGGCTTGTCCGGACTTTGGGGAGTCGATGTACAGATGGAATACAAGAGGTCTATGTCTTGGAGAAGGAATCCATTATCCCAAGTTTGTCCATTGACCCAAAATGGACTTCACCCATTCGGCCTACTTAGGTTTTGTTGCACACATGCTTTCATGAATTGAATGTCTAAGATGAGTTAAGTCGAACCACTTACCATTCACCCTTCACCTCAAAGCCTAAAACACTTTCCTCCCGTACCTCTCAGCTTTTCCCACACCCAACTTCTAGAGATCTTCGGTCAAGAGTGCAACAATCTTCATCAACTTCAAGCTCTGTTTCGTCTTCTTCAACACACTACTCAAGATGTCCAAGGAAGAGATGCCAATGGACTCGTCAAACCGCAAAAATAATTCCGATTTAGGGATCAGCATGACACAAGAAGGAGAACTCATGGGTAGCCAAAGCATGTTCGAACCTCCTCACAACTTGGGGCTAAGCGCCATCCTCACCATTCATCCAGAGGAACGAAGAAGCATCATGACCGCACTTTCCCTCAGTCTTGAAGGTAAGAACGCCACAGGGAATCATCTTCCCTCTCCACAAGTCAACTACTCTCAACGAGCTTCCTCCTCAATGGTTTCTCCTCTCACCGAGTCCAACACGCAAGGGGCTCAGCCACCACAAGTCAACCCGGCTCACTTCATCGGCACTTTGAATGGGACGATACTACGAAACACAAGTGGAAACCCTTCCCAAGTCCAAGCATCCATTGAAGGTCAACATACGACAATGCATGGTTCTGATCCATATGCAAGAAGCAATGTCGACTACCGGCAATGACCCGAAGACTTGACGACCTTCCCTATCAATAATGGGGGATTTGCTAGCAATGTAATGGGCACATGGGAGAACACTTATGGGGGTCATCCCAATAGTAATAATTTTGTACCTAGTGATAGGAATAACTTTTAAAGTAATGCTAACCACAATGGGGCTTACTCTTATCTTGGTGTAAATGAGATGAATAGAATATATGGGGATCCTAATGTACTTGTCAATCCCAAGGCATCACATGTGTACTCCACTGTTCCCCGACGTAGAATTGCCAATGAAGGAAGAAGTGACGCTCACTTGGGGGTAGATACCAACGGTCCCCCCGCATCGCAACTATTCATCACCCCCCGAGTCTCTTATTCCAAACAAAGGAGATCTTTGGCCGTGACTCATCCTACTATCGAGTTCACTCCTCCACAAGGGGTTATGCCGTAACAAAGAAAATGAGCAAGCCGATGATGCCAAGGGGACCTAACCCTCCCCCTCAAGTGTACTTGAATGGGCAAGGTCTACAAAGTGATACTTTCTTTCAACGTCAAGCAAGTGGGCAAGGCAATAGTATCAACAATTGGGCTCGATCCGTGAAATCAATGCCATCCTCCATAATTAATGGTGGGCTTGAAGACTATGGGTTAGAAACATGGGATGATGCTTACAACGACTTCGACGAGCTTGGCGATGGCCCCGTGGGTGACCCCAATGGCTATAATAGGGTTGATCCTAATGAGGAGCACATGTATGGGAACGAAATGAATCATGATGATGGGGCTTACCTTTGCAACAGTCCTAATGAAATGCATGAAAACTACAATAATGCTCAAGCTCGAAGTGAGTCCAATCATGTCAATGCTAGCAATGGAATTATAGAGAGAACTCTCATCATGAAGCTAATGGAACAAACAAAGAGAGTTGGTACAAGACACACCACGGGGTCCGATCACTACAGCCCGATAAATGGAATGCAAAGGGAGAGCATGGCATCACCTCTCAGAGGCCAATGAAAAAGACCCATGAATGGTGAGTCTCCAAGACAAGCAAGCAATGGAGGGGATGCCCAAGATTGCAATGTGAAACAATTTAGAAGCCCCGACTTCCCCACATACATTCACCAAAGCCAACCCACATACTTCCCTCCACATTATCAAGCTCAAATTCCATACACAAAATACTTCCCATACAACACCCCCCCCCCCCATGACCCAAAAGAGAACTCTCCCACGAAATGTGGACTCTTACCTTCCCAAGAATATGAACCCTACACAATATCCTCCACAAAGCTTGGGAAGATATCTTTGAAAGAGGAGACGATGCTCTTTGGAAAGTTTGGGACTCGCTTCACAAGGCACTTCGTCATGAAGACGATAAAGGTTACAAGATATCTATGGGGGAAGAAGAATCACTCATGTGGAGCGAAACAAAAGAATCCATCGACACTAAAGAGCTAGGGGCTTTTCTCCCAAAACCCTCGAGCGAGGAAACTAAAGAATGTGGTACCGATGCAACCGAAGGAAGTGCAAAGGGATATGGAAATGAAAAGGCTCCCGAAGAGTTATTACCCCTCTGGAAATCGTTTTTGAAGCACTCTTGAAGTCCCGAGATCTAAAACCACTGGATGGGTGGAAGCCTAAGAAGGATCCACTCCCGGTCGATTGGGACCATGAAAGTTATTGCACTTATCATCAATTCACCGGGCATGACACCAAAAATTGTCACATCCTCAAAAGCGGCAATTCAAGATCTATTCAACAAGAAGGTCGTTGTAAAGGCCACAAAGGAAAGGGTTGCGGAGGATGTCCTGCCACCAAGAGGCCAAATCCACGAGAATAGCACAGATCTACCAAGAACACGTGATGTCCTACCCGACACACAGTCTAACATCTTCAAGATGCTAAGGGAGAAAGGGGTGGCCAAACCCTTAGAAAGTTAGAAGTCGATGAAAAATCCTTTGCCTGCTGATTGGGATCACGAGATATTCTGTGAGTACCACAACTTTTCGAGCCACACTAGTGATGAGTTTTGGATTTTAAAGAAACAATTGCAAGAGCTCATAGAAGAGGGTAAATACTCCCCATATGAAACAACACTAGGGGCTAACTAAGCTCCTAGAGCTAGCGGTCCTCCTTCGCAATCTCTATCATAGCTAATGTAGCTTCTATTTCCATGTTGAATGTTTATCTCACCTCTCGACCCTTTTCAGGTCCTTGTCAAGTTCTCGAGTCTTTTCTTTTTCGTCTTGAGTCTTCCACCGACACGATTGACCTTTCCCCATTGCCTCATGTTGGTGCCGAATATGTATCTTCCTTTCTTCTCAAGTAATAAGAATATACTCTATTGCCTAGAATCCTTGTTTGCCAATTTTTTTAGTGATGAATTAACTCAAGATTAAAACATGATAAATTTATTATTTATCAAGATTCATTTTGAAACTAAATGGACCCCAAAGATGATTGAAAAATTAAATCAAGCAAATGCAAGCTAGGTACCTCGACAAAGATCGTGTTCTACAAGTTGAGAGAGAGCTATCCATGACAAAGCTAGGGGCAAGATCTTGACAGCAAGAAGCAATGATCGACATGCAAGGCGTTCAAGGAAGAATCAACTTCAAGTCGAGCGAAAGAAATCAAAATACAAGAGCAATAATGAAGTAGCTACCACGACTCATTTCATCAAAAGAGAAGGGGCTTAGTTATTCTAATTTGTACATTTCTACAAAAGGATGAGAAAGCTCGCTAGGTCAAGACTCAAAATGAGCTACCTAGGCAAAAGTTAGAGCAATGCACGAAAAAAGAGCCCGCTAGGTTAAAAATCCGAAAGGGCGACCTAGCAAAACATTGGGCGTGCAAGCAAAAAAAAAAGAGAAAAATAAAATAATAAGAAGAAGAAGATAAAGAAAGTTTCATTCTCCTATTGGTTCCTATAGTTCCTATATAGGAAGGTTAGATTATAGGAACTATAGGAACCAATTTTGATGGTTAAATTATACACAAATTAATGATTGAGATTATATTCATAATTAAAACATTAATGGCGAATTTGTAATTAAATAGAAATTTTGGGCAATTCTGTCAATTGAAAACTGGCTTAGGTGTGTTCACAAATATTTATTTTTCACCTTAAACTTTAAACGCAAATATCTAATGATTTATAACTCCAAAATGAAATATAAAAATATGTACTTGCTCGTAATTAAATTTCTTTTATCCATCATGAATATGTTCTAAGATAAAAAAAAAATTTGTTCATAATGGATTCACGTTATTCAAACACAGTATAAAAGTTGTTACTGTGTCGTTAAAGATACAGTAATTATTTTACTGTATCTTGAGTGATACAGTAGCAAATTTATTATCATATCATGAGTAATTTTTAATTTGATTAGATTTTTTATCATAAAGATGATATTTACATAAAAGACAACAATTGAAAATAATACAGTAACAAATTTGCTAATAAATTACGAATAAATCACAAGACACAGTATCTAATTAGTTACTGTGTCTTGACTCTTGAACGACACAGTATCTAATGAGTTATTGTGTCTTCAACGACACAGTAGATAATTTAATATTGTGTTGAAGAAACGTGACGAACTATGAACGATTTATTTTTCCATTTCAGAACATATTGATGATGGATCTTGTTTAAAAGAAAATTTAATTACGAGCACGTTTTTATATTTTATTTTGGAGTTATAAATAATGATATATTTGCGTTTAAAGTTTAAGGTGAAAAATAAATAATTGTGTTTACACCTAGCACAATAACAATATTACCTTTGTTGTTCAAAAAATTGTGTTCACACTTAATTAAATCTCAGCTGTTTATTTTTTCTAATCTAATGACTAAGATTGATTCCTATAGTTCCTATTTATTTAGGTTCTCATTGAAGTGCGTTCCTATATATATATATATATATATATATAATAGATACAATTAGATTAAATAAGACATGAGCCTATGATCTATTATATATTACTAGTAAAAGCCCGTGTCTGAGGGCACGTGGCATTATTTTTTAAAAACATATTAGACAATAACATAATTTTTAAATAAAAAAGAAAAATGAATTAAAATTAATCCGTTATTAAAAATATTTAAATTTTATAAATGTAAAAAGAAAAAAAATTATACTTTAAAAAAAAACTAAAAAAGAAAAAAAAATACCTCAACAACACCCTCCCCACTCCCAAACACTTTCTCTTACACACCTACACATCTACTCTTTCTCTTACACACTTATATATTTATATTTTTTTCTTACATACACACACTCTAACACAAATCTCCTATTCATTACTATTCATTTGAAGTATACTCTACGACTCTCATTTATATTATAGATTACTCATAACCATCAATTCTTGAATCATAATAATTCATATAATTCCTATATTATTTAAATTTTGATTTGAACAAAATATGTATGTATATATCGATTATTTACTGTATATACATGTGAAATTCATCCATTGGAAAAAAAAAATTACTTGTGAAGTGAATGTGTTTATGAATTACTCCCTTCGTTTCGTTTTTATTGTCCACTATATTATTTATGGAAGTTTCAAAATAATTGTCATCTTTCCTATTTG
>JAOWAN010063417.1:0-12035 GCA_028566635.1 Lobelia cardinalis
ATTTTTGTCTCCTTTCCAATTCATCCTACAAAACAAATTATGTGTTGCATTAATAATATGTAAAATGCAAAATTTTGAATATATATGTTATTTAAAAGTAAGTAACATTTTTAATTAATGTTACTTTTAATTCTTTATTTAATAAAAACTTCCCGATTAATCATTTATTCACCGGGGTCAAAAATGGGGTGTCTACACAATCACATCATGGGCAAAGGCGAGATTCACATGAAAATACAAGGATATTTTTGGAACAACACAATGAAAATGAACAGTACTAAAATCACTCACTTCTTCAAAAATCAAAATCGACAAAAAAAAATTACCGTCCAAACACACCCTGAAGCTCTTCATCAGAGCTTCAACCTAGCAAAAAACAAGAGTTGTCTACTAGAAAGATAATTATCTATCTTGGAGAGTCAAGTTAGATTGATGAGAGGAAAGATAGGTATATCCTTCCTGATTTTTCTGTTAGTTTAATACGAGTATCATAACGATTGCAACTTACTATAGATATCTTTGAACTGCCTATTTTATTTATAAGCCTTACCAGTTATTCGCAATTGTTCAAAAAAAAAAAAAAAAATTAGACTGTAATTTCGACAGTCCCCCACCGAACATGAAGGAGGTAAATCGCAGAATATGCATTACAGGAATCAGGGTGGAAAGTTAATGAATAAGCCCATGACTCTTAACCCTTAGATCACTGTAATATATGCCCTCAAAAACTCAATTATTCAAATATTAGTGAATGGAATCATAACATATTCACTGCAGCCCTCTCTCTGCTATCACTATTACATGTTCGCTACCATAATATACTCTAAACTATTACTAACACCTCACCAAAAAAAAACTATTACTAACTCTTAACTGGCAACTAAACTGTTAAAGACAATTTTATTGCTAACTTTGTTGTGTATACTTTTTATAATGATAACAGTTCTATTATAGACCTCTCAGATGTTTTAATGGGGTGAGGACACGTGCGTGGTCTTCAATTTTCAAGGGACCAAAAATATTAACCACAATAATATGTAAAAGTTAAATAAAAATTTATATATCTCATCTGGTGTAATTTAGTTTTGCTTTCACTCAAAATTAATATTAACCACAATAATATGTAAAAGTTAAATAAAAATTAATATATCTCATCCGGTGTAATTTATTTTTGCTTTCACTCAAAATTGATCCTATTAAAATCGACATATTGGATAGAAGCGTTCGAATTCCAATTTTATCCATATGAATTAGGGTGGATCACAAATATTGTAATATGTACGATCTTATTCTTATAGGTGATTTTCATCTTAATTTTTTGGTTTTTAATTTTTTTCTCCCATTGATTTTAACACTCTCTCTCTCTCTCTCTCTCTCTTATTTTTTACTTTAACCTTTATAATCAAAAAATTAAATAAAAAAACTACCAATTTAAACGCAATAGTAATAATTTTTGATGATATGATATGAGATTTTGTAATGATTAAAGTGACAATATTTATCTTGTCGTATGCAAAAAATTCTCGTTGAAAGATTCATCCACTAATAGTCGATGTATAATCCGAATCGAACTGAATTAATAAGGACGAATTATTGATACCAGTGAGCAAGAAAAAAAAAAGACGGTTCTGAACATAAGTCTTTGCAAACTCGAAACAGTATGTTAGTAATATTTAATCTAAAATTATTTTATAAAGAAAATAGAAAATATTTATTTTTAGAAGGAAAAAAAAAGTAAAATATTAATTAATCACAGCCCAAAAGCAAAACTAACCTCTCTCTTTTCTCTTTAGGACATTTGGGGAATTGTGTTTTCTAAACCCAGCAATTAGCAAAGAAGGCGTGGGGGGATACATACATAACGTACACATAAGCCTTGACGTATTAAACCAAACGCCGACCGAGAAGAGAAAACAGCTGACGACTTCAACTATTATTATGACCCAAAAAAGTCGTTACCTTGACCAGAAAAACACTACCCCCCCTTTTTGTTTTTATCTTAATCTTTATTATTATTATTATTATATACATCAAATATACACGTCAAGTTTTCCTGTTAAAATGTGTTTTTTTTTTAATTACATATTTAATCAATAATTAGTTAAATTAATAAAAATTAGTCATGATTTGACATTCATTTTGAAATGAAGGGTGTGCATTATAAATTTATATCAGAATGAGTATTTATTTTAATTAAATGTTTACAGATATTAAGAAAATTGGCAAATAATTACGTACTCACTTAATTTTAAAATGAGTGTCAATTTTGATTACTTTAAGATAGATGATTATTTGATTAGGCTTCAGGTATTTTCAAATATCATCGAACAAATAAAATGTAACTAATATTATTCTTAGGAGCCGTTTGGTATGGTATATGGAATTCGGGAATATTATTAATAAGGTCATTATTATTGAGGCTATTAATAATAGTATTCAAAAGTATTTAAAATACTTATAATACCCTCACGTGATGTATTTTGTACAAAAATGTTCAACATAATTAGTCTTGGTGGGTTAATTGGGCCGTGTTTTTTAAGTGAGGAAGAAATTGATCTAAGTATGAATCTGGGGTTTTAAAACGGAGTGTTGGTTTTGTTACGGGGAACTGCAGTCAAATAAATAAAAATGGGTCGTGTGGTAGGTATTAAGTCGGCTTGGCTTGTGTTTGTGGAACCAAAAATGCCCTACCTATCAAAGAATTTGGAGAATATTCAAACACACACGCACGCAGTCATGTATATAAGCATAGGAAATTAAGGTGGCAGCAAGGGTTGATTAACACACACATACACACACACACGGATAGAAGTTGTTGCTTAATTGTTAGGAAATTATTATATAGTTGAGTGCTTAATTAAATTGAATACTCAACAAAACTTATATAAATTGGTTCCTTAATTGCCGAGAGTACTTACACGCCATCAATCAATGAATCAATCATCCATATATACATGATGAAAGCAATGAATAATTAGTTTGCAGAGACATTAACTAGCTTGTAACTCTTTCTAAATTTATCTTGAAGACGCCGAGACGACTACCCTTCCTTCCATCCGATTTATATTTCCTTCCGGGTTAGTTCTCTCTCTCTCTCTCTCTCTCTCTCTCTCTCTCTTGATTTTGTTCCTTCGGGCCGTCTCAAATGTGGCCGGATTAATTGTTACTAATGACTTTGTTATACTGAGAGTTGTAATTGTATAGAGAGTTCTTGTTCATTTTCTTCTTCCTAGCTAGCTTCTGCTTTTGTGTGTGTGTGTGTGTGTGTGTTTGGTCTTTATTTCATGGTGCGACTGCAATTCCATTTTCAAACGTTGAAGAGACTATAACGTTTGTTCACAAACAAACATTAGTGATAAAAATTAAATAAATAAATAAATAGGAAAGTCAAAAAAAAAAAAAAAATTTTTTCTGAGACATAGGTTATTGCACAAAATTCTACACATTACACAATTATAATTGGTGTGATTTTAATTTTGTAACGACAGGGTGTGCCAAATTTGTAATCAAATAAAATTAGGTCTCAGCTATACGTGACATAAATTTTCAGTAGCGATAAATAGCACCCGCGGTGGTGTTTAGGTGAATTTTTAGGATGATTTTTTATCTATCCTTCATCTCATAATTTTTCTATTTATCCCTCTTATTTTTTTACTTTGATCAGTATAAAAATTTCGAAAATTAAACTAAAAAATCACTCATCCAAATGCCACATATATAGTTTTCTTATTTGAACAAATTATATATATATATATATAATTTAATTGTAGGTATGCTGCATTCACATTATCTATAAATTGAATAATGGGAATCAAAGTGAAAATTCCTTACTTTTAAAGGAGGCACTCCAAGGTGCTTTTTGAAAGATTGAATCAAAGCAAACCATCTACTATCTCTCTTACTCTTACAAGGGAGAGCAGTCCAAATGAATAGTGTTACAGTAGCATGACATAATTTTCGAGGAGGAGAGAGGCGGCTGCTGTTAATTTAAAAGAGGGAGAGAGAGACAGTGGGGGAGGGGGGCTATCGACTAGGAATTTGGGGGTAGGGGTGGGATGGGCTTTCATTGTGTGCGTGGGGGGGGGGGGGGGAGTGGGTGGGTGTGTTTGTTGGGGTTAAAGGGTTTTTTTTTTTTTTTTTCTTTTTTAATAAGTTTTTTGGACATAATATTTTTTTATTTTTTATTTATTTCCAAGGCTTGAATGTTTTTTTTATTTTCTTATTCTTCTTTTATTTTAAATATTTTTAAAATGTTTTTTAGTCTAAAAAATACATAAAATTAATTAAAAAATTTAAATATTTTACTGTGCCCTCGAACACGAACTTTCACTAGTATTTTTATAAAAGGAAGGAATCCAACCTTTGTATAGCAATTAGTTTGAGTGGGTTAGGTTAGGTAGGTTCCTGATCTCCATGATCAAAGTTGGATGCAATTGTGGACCGGTCGATAAATAATAGTATAGTTGGTTCACCCTCTCTTTGTTTCAATTTTTTAAATTGTCCTTGATAAGAGTAATATATTGTGAAAATTTTATGTCGTTTTTAAAATAATTAAGATGAAATTGAGAAAGTATTAATTTAGAATTTAATAAATTTCTAATTTAGAATGTATAGTTGGTTCACCCTCTGTTTCAATTTATTTAATTGTCCTTGATAGTAATATGTTGTAAAAATTTTATTTCGTTTTTAAAACAATTAAGACGAAAGTATTAATTTAATAAATTTAATAAATTAAGAATGTTTCTAACATGTTGAAGATGACGAGAGTACAACAACAACAAGAAGTTGGCATCTTTTCGCTCGTGGCGCTACTACTTTTGATAGTGAATATTCCTCAATTCACTGCACTCACGATTTCGACTCCCAGTTTCCAATCAGGTCCGTGTGTACGTATTTTGTCAATATTTATTAATTATTGCATCCGTTTCACAATAAATATATATTTTGTGTATACATATAAAAATATATTATATATTAACTTTATTAAATAGTCTCTCTTTATTGATTGTAGAAAAAATAAATATTATTAGTAGTCATCGACAATTGGAGGATAATTTATTACAAAACTAAAAGTAAAAAGACCTTAATAAATTTTTTAATAAAAGACCAACTATTTTGAAATAATTTTTATTTTTATTTTACTAAAAAATTATAGATTGTGAAACGGAGAAATATATCTTAGCAGTATATACACCTTTAATTTTAAATGGAACCCCCCCCCCCCACGCCCAGTCAGTCATATCAGATTGATAATTTTGCACAAATATTAATAAATTATTAAATTAAGATAAATTTTAATTTAATTTACAAAAATTACCTCCGATTCCATACTTTGAACTCACTCCCTTTATAAATTCAAAATGTGTTGTTCTCATCATTACTATCTTTAAAAAAAAAAAAAAATGTTTAATGGGGGCAAATTTGGAATTTAATATAAAGGTATTTTTGAAAATGATTAAAAATATTACTAATATGGAAGCGTTGGTGTCAAAACGGGTGCCAGACAAAGACTTCCCTATGTTTTAATAGTACGTGTTAAAAGGTTAATAATTTTGACTCCTCCGAAGTTCCTCTCTTGTGGCGGGCGGCTAGGCTACGAACCATTGCTAGGTTCCGCTGACCTGACCTGACCTGACCTGGTCAATTTAGAGGCATTCTGGGTTTCGGTGTGTTCTTTTTCTGGGAGGTTGCCGGGTGGGTGATCGATTGCACGCCCCTTTCAAATTTTGGGGTTTAATTAATTTTTAAACTTCTTTTTATTATTTCGTTTAATAAGATGTGTAATGGTTCGAAAAATTATACTTCTTCCGTTCTACAATAAATATCTATTAAAAAAAAAAAAATTCAAAGATCATGCTGCTGCTACTAATGTTGAAACCTACTGATTTGTCTATGGAATTTCATGATCGAGCTTGAATCACTTTTTGCGAAGTTGAGCCCACAAGAAGTCAACGGTGGAAAATGCCTAGCTTCCAAAAATCAAAATTTTTTGTTCGATTTTGAATTAGAGACGTTAAACTAAAATTGATTTTTTTTTTAATAAAAAGAAATTGTACGTGATTAAATGTTAAGGATATTAACATGCTGTGCTATACTAAAATTTTAACTCTTTTAGAAATATTTTTTTTTTGAATAAGCAAATGTAAAGAGTAATTTTTTATTAATAAAGAGAGAATAATTTTTTATAAGCTAAGGACCTAATATTAAAATTAACACAGAATCTTTACGATTATAGGGACAATCCTGCGTAAACTAGCTGCCGCTTTAACAATAATTGGTCAATATATACGCCTGGTATACCGAACGTCTACAAATTCCTTGTTAGGAATGCCCATTTACTTTAACTATGTACATAAATATTATTGATTATGTACATAATATGATTATAAATTATATGATTATCATGTTCATAATTATTATGTATATTTTATATTTATATCATATACATAATTCATAAATTTTATACATATTTATAAAAAAAATTAATTATTTTTAACCAGAAGTGTCTAAATGCTCAATATAATTTTCGCAATACTTAAATTTCAAATTCATCCAATCCCTAAAGTTAGTCACTTTGTCCCATGTAACCCCCTAATAACGTATCTGCCTCAAATTGTCCCCTGAAGGGCTGTAAATGAGCCGAATTGAGTAGAATTTTTACGAATTCAAGTCGAGCTTTTCACATTTTTTTACGAGTCGAACTTTCACAAATTCGAGTCGAACCTAAAATAAATGTGCTTGGCTTGGCTCGTGACGGACTCGCAAGCTGCTCGCGAGCAATCGCGAGTCATTTGACGAATTTTTTAACGAATTTTTTAATGGGTCTTGACGAATCATCGCAAAAATTACCCAACTGAGATATGGGCCAAACGGCCCAAATGCAAACTCTTGCACTGTTGCACCCTAAAACCCACCGTCACACACAACACAGCCTCTCGATATGTGAACTTTTAGGAGAACGCTTTACCATAACTGTATTTGAACACCGTTTTTCATGTATAGAATCTGTAAGTGCGGTCGGGGTAGCCTGAGGATTGTTGAGACTTGAGACCTCATCCTCATGTGAGTCATTGGTATTTTAATGAATCGAGCCTTAACGAGTCAAGCCCTTTACGAGTCCTTAACGAGCCGGCTCGCAAGCCTTGCAAGTCGAGTCGAGTCGGACTCGCAAAATATGACGAGCCTGGAAATTGAGCTTGACTTGGCTCATGAAAGCCGTGCGAATTGAGTCGAGACGAATCCAAACGATTCGAACCGAATCGAATCCACGAGTTGACTTGGCTTGTTTACAGCCCTACCCGAATATATATATTAAATCATCGCACTTCAGACCCTAATCATATTCGCTATTAGAAGTCTAAGAGACAAATGTCACATGCAATTCACATGAGCGGTTGTACCTAACATAAGTCATGAACTCATGATAAATGCATTTACATTTTCAGGAAGGAATTTGATTGAAACAAGAAATGTACTCTCACAAGATGGCATCGGACAAGAAGACAACACAGTAAGGGTAGACCCTTTAAAAAGGTTGAAAAAATACAGAGGGGGCTATGACATTACAAATAAGCATTATTGGAGTGTAAGCTAGCTAGCACCTCTCTCTCTCTCTCTCTCTCTCTCTCTCTCTCTCTCGTGCATGACATTAATTTCAGGGACGAGACGATTGTACTTAACCTTATTAATTTCCTTGCTGGTCTCTGTTGTGTTGTGCATGCATGCAGTCAACAGCTTTCACGGGTATACCAGGATATGCCCTTGCAGTGGTGTGGCTTTTGTTTGGCATAGTCTGTGGAGTATTCATTGTTGCTACAACTTGCTGTTGTTCGACAGCGAGAAACCTCAAAAAGAAGCAGAGATTGACGTCGTCGTATCATCATCAACGAAGCTACCTCTTGAATATTCTACTCGCAACTTTCTTCACAACTCTAGCAATGTACGTAATTACGTACTAAGACAATTACCCTGATCGATCGATCTAGTCATTATAATTAAAGCATATTAATTAAGACATCTGCTCGATCGATCATTACTGAATTCTCATCGATCATGAAGTCGTCTTACGATACTAGTATATTTTTTCTCGTTATCACTGAGTTCAGAATTGCGTCGGGGCTCGTTCTTGGAGGGAATGCCAAGTTTCATTCTAGAGCAAAAACTGTGGTACGGATCATTATAGATACGGCAGATGAGGCATCGGAGACAATATACAACACAACCGGAGCTATGAAAGACATGAGTAATAACTTGGAAGATACAAATGCTGCTGAAGGTACAGCTGGCCGTGAAGCTTCTCGGTTCCTTAGCTCGACTTCTCTCCGCCTTGATTCTAGGGCTGCAGATATACAAAAACAAGCAACAAGGAATCGCCGTGCAATCAACAAGGGTCTCGAGATTCTGTACGTAACCTATGATCTTCCTAATTAATTTCTTTCCTGGCTGGCTAGCTTGTCTACAATTTAATTTAATTTAAATTTCCATGCATGCATGAGCTAGCTAGCCAGTTAAATATAATTAATTATATTGTTTATGCATGTACAACCATAGTACCATAGTATATATTAACAAGTGATCCCGCGCGCCCTCTCTGTGCACTGCAGGTATATCGTAAGTAGTGTCATCATTTCAATCAACTTGGTGGTGGTTATTACTCTATCCGTCCTCGGACTCCTAAAATTTAGGCGGGCACTTCATCTGTACGTAATTAATTAAGCTCTTACTTGATTCTAATGGTCACTAGCTTGTTTCCTCTTCTAATTAATTTTCTTGTTCAAAACAAAAATTCATGAAGCTAGCTAGGGATGTTTTTCTTGCTCAAACTAGGTACTTATAATAATCAATTAAGAACTGATGATTATAAGTTAACGGGTTTCTAACTGTCACTCATGCAGGTTTATTGTCTTCTGTTGGTTACTCACGGTCCTCTGTTGGGTATTCTTTGGTGCCTATTTCTTCATCGGAAAGTAAGTTTTCTTTACTTTATCTTTAGAGAAACCGATCGAGTACATCCGATTTGGAAATTAATAGAGAAACTGGAAATTAAGAAGAGATATCAAGGATTCATACATAGTAACATTAAAATTGTGATTTCATTTTCAGGTTTGCAGGAGATACGTGCACCGCCCTTGAAGACTTCCAAATAGATCCTTACAACAATAGCTTGAGCGAAATCCTACCATGTGACCAATTGCTTTCGGCCAAATCAGTTCTTTCTGACGTCAGTGCCGGAGTTTTTAACCTTGTCAATGAGGTAGATCGCTCGATAGTTTTAACTATAACTAACTTAAATCATTCAAGGAATATAACTCATTCAACAAGTCGGAACCTATAAATGTTTCTTTACGGACATCTAATGATTTAACCAATGTAGGTGAATACAAACATTTCATATATGCAAGGAAGTCCATTTCACATCTGCAATCCTTTCTCACCGCCACCTCAATATAATTACGAGCCAAATAACTGCTCAGATGATGCAGTTCGTATACGAGACATCCCTCAGCTTCTGAGGCTGATTACATGTATTGATCCAGAAAATGGAGTTTGCAAAGGGGGGATTCCAATCAGCAGCCAGGACTTTAGAACAGTCGAGGCTTACTCGAGGTCCATTGAGACCTTACTAAATGCTTATCCCAGTATGGAGAGACTCGTTGAATGCCAGACAGTGAAGGATACTTTCTCTACTATCCTTGACAAACATTGTAAACCATTAAAGAGATATGTCCACTTGGTATGGGCATCTTTGGTCTTTTTGTCGACTACAATGGTGGTTTTGCTTCTAACATGGGTAATTAGAGCATACCATGATCAGAAACATGATCACTTTTCTGATGGGTCTGTTAAGCCTCATAGCGCTGCAACAGCTAGCTGCGAATTAATACAGTGAAAATTCTACAATAGATGACATAGAGAAGAATTGATGCCACTCTAAACCGTGATTCAAAGGAATCAAAAGGCTTGGAGAATACACTTAGAAACATACTGATTCAAGGAATGAGATTTGAATCTTATGAAAAGTTCTTGAAATTGGTAGGTAAATGGGATACCCAATTTATTCTTAATTTTCTTATTCTTTTATAAGTTTGAAGTTTTTTGTACAAAGCCAAACATGGGGAAAAACCCCACTAATGGTTGTCTATAAATATTGATCGATATTTCAAGAAATAATATGTAGTTCTTGGTGAGGTTGCCGTCCCTACTCTTGTGAGGTCTCTTCTCATCACTCCTCATCAAGCGCTTAAGCTTGACCTCTCTCTCTTATCAAGAGGTTTGTCCATGGTGATCTCCTTGATCTCACCCTTCTCCCGGTCATGTTCTCGGACCATCGACCCAACGATCGTGCTTATCAAGAGAAATGGGAGTTTGCTTTGGCTCTTTGCCTCTTCTCAAAGTATCTCTTTGCATGCGAGCGTGGCTTTGTCGACACTCGCTTGATTGACGTGGTGGCTCAAGTTCGCGGGAAGAGAGCCAAATGGTACCCCTCCTTCTTGGGGAAACATTACATGGCCTTGACTATTTTAGCTCGAGAGAGGGAAGTAGCTTTGATAGGGGAAGCCCTCTTCTTCTTAGCATGTGTGTAACACCTAGGATTTTTATTTTCCTTTACATATATCACACCCTAGGATTATATCACTATTTGTATTACTTGCTCAAATTACATCATGGTTAATTGTGCACGTCATTATCGTCCAGTATTGTTGAGTGTTAATTTGAATATATAATTTGGGCACTATTGAATCAATAGTAAAATTATGTAAGAATTGAATAAGAATTAAGGCTTGAAAATTAGCCTTTAATAATAAATTACAAAAATTGATTGTTGGTTAGAAAAAAAATTAAAAATTAGTAAAAATGCATGAAACATAAGAATAAAATATTTTACTATATTATAATATTATAATGTAATTTATTGGAGCATATTAAGATGATTTATAAGTTCATACTTGGGACGAAATTAGTATTTTTAAAGTCATCTGGAGATACAAAGGTGATTAAAAATGAGATCACCGTAATTTATCATTAATTATAAAAATATTATCTCATTAATTTAATGAAAAAAATTGGACAACACGTTAATAAATGGGATCAAAATTGAGGTCTTAAAAGACATGTGGAGATAAAGATAAAGTTATATTAATAATTAGAATAATTAACCTTACATTTTAGGATATACAGATCTAGAACTTGGCTAAATAACTAGACATCGTAAGGAACCCTTCTGAATTTCAAATCGAAAAAAGTTAATATATAATAGGGTTTATCTCATTTTAGGCCCCAATGTTTACCTGTTTTCGCAATTTAGGCCCCCACGTTCAAAAGTTCGCAATTTGGGCTCTGATGTTGCATTTTTGTTGCAATTCAGGCCTTTTTGGACGGAATCCGTCAACTTTTAACGAAACCGCCCCATGTGCACCTCACATGCGAAAATTGGGGGTATTTCAGTCATTATCCATTTCCCAGGGCCTAAATTGCAACGAATTAAAATAACTTAATAATAATATTAATTTAAAATAATACTTAATTAAAAAATATCCTAATTAAAGTATACCATAATTAAATATTATCCTAATTAAAATATACCATAATTAAATATTACCTTAATTAAAATATTTTAATTTTCCTAATTAAAATATACCCTAATTAAAATATTATTCTAATTAAAATATACCTTAATTAAATATTTAATTATATTATAAATTTAATTAAAATATAATAATATCATCTCTAATTAATAATAATTGTATTATATCTAATTTTGAATTTTAGATTATATTTTAATTAATAGTAATATATCAATTAATTACTAAAAAGGTGCCCAATTTAATACAACAGTATTGAAAACATGCCCAATTTAGTCCCTATTCCCAATTTTAACCATTTTAACTATTAAATTATTTATAAATAAAGCTGATGTGTAATATAATGAGGGCAAAATAGTAAATTAAACAAAATAAAAAAAAAACTCAAAAAAAAGAAAACTCCCCAATATACCTACCCCCTCCCCATCCCTCACCCGTTCCCCCTCCCCCCTC
>JAOWAN010063446.1:0-12035 GCA_028566635.1 Lobelia cardinalis
TTTTAATCATGTTTTAAATCAAGGAACAAGATTGGTTCTCACGGTTCTCATATTAATTAGGTTCTCATTTGAGCACTCCTCATATATATATATATATATATATATATATATTATCAAAACAAAAATTCTCATAGGCATGGATACAATACTGATGTGATTAGATATCCAAACATGAAAACACAACTAGACTAAAGAACATGAAACACATATATACCTGAAGCTTTTGATAATTCCATCAATGGGAAATACAAGTTCCACATCCCCTCCCTTCACCCCCTATTCACATTGAATTTTACTGTTAAGAACAAGCATCATATTATGAATGAAGTAGAAACACATTAAACAGAAATTATGTTTGTGTTGATTGTCAGATGCAGCAAAGAGTAGAATAAACCCATGCTTTCAGGTCCAGTAAAGAGTAAAACCATACAAAAGCATAGCCTGCCTATCGTGCAGATTTCTGGTCAGCTGCAGTATTGGAGGGTTTATAGGGAACTAAGCCAGAAAGATGGTCAAGCCGAATAAGAGAACTGAAACAAAATCGCACAACCTAAAGATTCAGGTTGAATAGCTACATTAAGAACAGCCCAAACCCATATTTATCCCCTCTACTAGTGAACCTAATTTAATACCGAAGAGCAACTCAAACAGAGAGTCCAATTATGGACATGAATCAGGCATCATATGTTGGTTTATAGAAAGAGTTAAATGGAACTCAATCGAAAAGGTAACACATAGTTGTGGCTATGGGAATCAGATTCTCATTACATCCGTGGTATATAGTTATGCTCGGAAAACTGTCCAGACTGTAACATTGTGTCTATTAACATTATGCTGAACTAATACATTGTCCATCAACAGGTGATTCCAAGAATAATCGGCGAGAAAGCACCAAAAGAAACCCAAGACGGATTGATTAAGTTATTTCAATTCTAGATTCTTTGTGGTGGTGTGATGGCCCTGTTCATCAACTATGTGGCAAGCTACTATCACGTATGGGGATGGCGGCTATCCTTTGGGGTTCCAGCATTACCAAGGTTGATGGTGCTCGTAGCTAGCTTCTCCCTTTATAAGAGTGAGTCACCATCCTTGCTTCAACATAGGACACAAATAAGCTCACTAAGAGAACTACTGAGAGCCGAGATGCGCCCGGTACTTGTGATCTCCTCGGTTGCGGGAGTATTAGAACAACTAGTAGGAAAGGATAGCCTACTTTTCCTTGAACCCCTGCTCCTTGAAGCGATCTCCCCGGAGGCTCCACATTCGGATTACCTAGCACCGTTCATCCTCGGCCTGATCAGTTTGGTTTTTGCGGGACTATCTACCTGCTATATTCACCGTACCAGATTTGCATGTTGTTGATTTTCCACTTCAATGTCAACCCCTACATTGCTCCAAAGATGCCGGACGCACACATAATCATGGGTATCTTAGTGGCATTTGTGGCAGCAAATGGAGTGCTATTTGGACCACATGAAAGGTTAAGCTCAACCTAGCCCGACGATATGAAAGCTCTCGGATCTATTTATGGATTTACTATATCTACCCTTGCGGGAACAGCCATGAGACTCGTGTTTCTGCGAATCTTGTGTACCCTAAAGGAATGGGCGTTTCTTCTCTTTGCCATTCTAGCATTCAGCACATCATGCTTCATTTACCTATTCGTACCTGAGACGGCCGGGATAACGGAAGAAACACTTCAAGGAAGAGTATGGGCTCGGCATTGGTATTGGAAGAGATACACAGCCAATGGAAATCTAGAGGATTTGTTGAGTGTTTAGGGCTAGAGTTTATCTTCTATTCGTTTATGGACACATTAGGCCCTTAAGTAGTTTTTTTGGGGAACTTTTTAGTTAAGATGTGCAAAAAAGTCTCTTATTATTACAATGTATTGATCTCACAAACCGACTTAAAGAGTTACTCTGTCAGATTTTGAGGATAATGACAAGGTTATTTTACAAAGATTACTTTTTGATCTCGCTAAAATTTGAATTTTGATTTTGTGCTTATGATTTTTCCAAAAAATTGCATTGTTCCGAAAAGTGTTCATGATGTTTCTGATCCAGTTCGGTTATGAAGACAGCAAAGATATTTCGTAACTCTGAAATCCCATATGTGCATCAAACATCATTATATTGCTCCAACACCAGAACCCACACTGCATGATGAAGATCCGGGCACACAACTCCTACTTCATTGCTTTGGCTCGTTTTCCTATTCAACCTTTTTAGTGATGGAAAAGCTGAAGAAGTCATATCTGTTCTCCCTCCAAAAAAATGTTCTTACTGGTACTTTTGATGACAGGCGCACCAGTGTTGTTTTAAGGTTTTCGTGTTGCTAGAATATTCTTGCGCTTTTAACGACTACAAACAAAAAGGATTACCAAAGAAAGGGTTGAATCTGGATGTTTTTAGACTTTTTCATGCAGGCTAATGAGATTTAGCCTGCATGAAAGGATTACCAAAATGTTTTTAGACATTTTCTTCAATGCAAACAGGCATGGCAGTTGTGGGGTGTCTTTTGATATTGTGTTATTCGTCTAGGTCAGCCCGTATAGTAAAGATTTTCTAGGTGTCGTCGCTTTTTGAACTTATGGTAATGAAAGGGGGGAGAACAATTTGGAATCGTGCTCATGCTAAACATCCCTCCTTTGGTGCAGTACCTGGAGAGAAAGTCCATACATCCTTAGCCAGAATATAGCTGTTAATTTGTTGTGGGACCGTGTGATCTTCTGGAAATTGGATTAAAGGAAAAATACAAGAAGATGAAAAACAAGTGAACTGAAATAAAGACGAAAAGGGCAACACGAGATAAACTAAGCCAAAGAAAGAAAGAAGGAAAAAAGAAACAGAAACAGCAAAACGAAAGCAAAACAATCCAATCCCTCTCAACTACAGGAATCACACCAAAGGCTCCCCTGACACCTAAAGAGAGGTCAGATAAACCACCCCATTATAACATCTATACATTTTAGCTCTTCTCAACACAAATACTTAAGTTTTTTGTGTGTTCTCGAAAACTTAAAAAGTTGCCCTTCTAGCGCGCTTTCCTCTAACTGGCGAACTTTCGAAAGCAAACATTTTTCATACCAACCGAGCCTCTCTCGAGCATTGCAAATAATCCAAAGGACGGAAAATACCACAGCTGTAAGTGTACCTAGCTCATTACTTGTATTCTAATTTCCAATCATAACTAGGTCAAAGAGTTTCAAGCTCTTTGGTGAATTTTCTATATCCGAGTTTTTCCCCTTTGTTCGCAAGGAAAAATGCCTTCTCAGATAATTACTAGAATCTCTATCTCTAGTCTCTTGAGGGCTTTGTGGATTCTTTGTATCCCTGTCACTGGATTCCATGACTGTCAAATTTTAAAAAGCTTATTCTTAGAGAATTAAATAAGATGTTTAATTGAATTGAATGATGAAAGAGTGCAACTGCGGATCTTAACTCCAATCTTTGAGTAAGAGCTATTATTCATGAGACGTTTCAAAGTTTTCTTAATTTTGTCTTTACTATAATTTGTATTATTTAAACAGTACTTACTGATAAGCTCATCATATCCAGATTGCATCCGATAGGAAACTAGTTCTGATATATTCTCACATAAATCTGATCAGACAGCGACTAAGAGTTGCTATTTGAGATAAACTAGCTCGCAGAACAATCAAATCTTCAATTTCAAGGGGATGCTACGAGTTTCGTGAGATGTGCTTTTTTGGCCTGCTTTGGGACATTTAGATTGAGCGAAATATCTGCATCATAAGAAGACATGACTTTACTACACCTCTGTCGTGGGAGTGGATCTCATTCGCCGTTCCCGCCTCTTCGTGGGAGCGGAATCATAAGGCTTTCCAAGGATTACTTGTCGCAGATCTGGCTACGATTGGCAAACCGCTTTTTAGCTGCTATTTATTTATATATTTTGCATCCTTTTGATTTTTCATCTGTTCTTAAGCATCAATTTATACTCTACTCTCTTTCCTTCTAATAAAATTCTAATTTTATAAACAAAAACAAAAGAAAAAACATGATCGAAAGATTTGGGCAGATAGAAATTTAGAAGATTTTCTCAAGTTCGAAAGGGTAAACAGAGAAACAAGGAGCAAATCGCCAGTTCTATCACCTTCATCAAAATATAAAAAGGAAAGAAGATTTCATAATAGTAACTGATTCTTTTGGAACAATTTCAAAGAATATAATTAGAGAGAATAAAAAATCGAGGCATATACAAATAATACAACATATGAAAGCCTAAATTATGTGAGTTTATCATTTGCTAGAAGAAAATAAAAAAAATCAGTATAGTTTCGATTTGAAAAGGGTTTAAACAAAGTGAAACCGAAAAAAACAATACACTTTCAACCAAAATGGAGAAAATACCATAATAAACTAGAAGTGGGATTAAATAGATTTGTACATAACCCTTAAGAGAGGGAGGGGGGGGGTGGTGGAAATATCAATACTTTCAGAGAAAATGTGTTGGAAGGGAAGACTTCACTTTGCCTTGACAAAATTGATTTGCACTCGATGATTAAAACACTGGTATTGTGGAAGTAAAATAAATTAAGTATTTAATCAACACCGGCAACTGCACTCAACTTCTTAGCCCTTGATGCCAAGGAAGTTTGTCACATATGTTATCATTTGTCGAAGTGGAACTTGCATCATCCATACTAAGCTAGGAGATTCGGCCTGTTAACAAGCAAGTGTCGAGGATCTGTTTTAACTCAAATAATTTGGTTGTTACAAATTTCCTGCCATTTGGTACAACCCACTTTTATATTTTTGGAAAACAAATATTTCCTTACTTTTTTCTTTTGACAAAACAAACAAACTTTATTAGATTAGAGGGAGAGATACAATGGATGGCGGAATCATTAGCCATGCTACTAAACATCACAAACACACTAAACTAGTGCAACATTGCATTCCAATCTCAAGCAACATGAGTCAAATAAAAGTCTGAAAAAGCCCCAAAACTCCACGCCCATACAGAAGCTTGAAAGGAAATCCTCTCCCACAAGAGAGGAAAAGACAACTCATGACCCCTGAAAATACGACGGGTTTCGCTCGATCCAAATATTCCAAGGTAAACTGAACATAGCATGACTCCATAAAATTTGACACTAAACGCCATGTCACGCAGTGCAAGAACAAATGCTCATAAAGTAAGAACATTCCCTTACTTCTTTTTTACATGACTTTTATATTGCTTTAAGAACTTCGAAGGTTGGAAGCCTGTAAGCTCGGTTCATGAAACTTATTTAGTATGTAAAACAGCTGGAGCTCAAACGCAAATTCAAAACTTATTTTGTATTTTAATGGAGTGAAGTTGATAGGTACAGTACATAGCTCAAAAAATTTTAGTTCATACTCTAAACTAGTAGTAATAAGTAATAACATCCGAGATAACAAGCCTTCCTACATTGAGGTCTCTCCCCAAACTTTATGATATCAAAATTAACATTCAAAACAATTTCGATGTGAATGGTTAGGCCCACACTTCTCTTGCAAGTGCTTTCTGGTGTCAAGCCCAGATGTCACAGAAATCCGTCTGTATCAACAAGCAAAGTATAATAATTGATTGTGGTTACAACTAATCACGGCAAGAAAACATAGTACTAATTGATTGTGGTTACAAATAATCAGGCTGTATTGGTCTTCGGACTATGATACACATGTTCCTAGCTCTTTAAAATCTAACTAGCAAACTATTAATGCTTTCACACAGGCTGTATTGAACTTTCTGATTCTAAAGTTGAAAGTGGTAATTTAAGAACATCATTCTTCCTTATATGTTCAATTTTCGTAACAAGGACTTTCCTTTTGGGGTAGAGGAGTTCTTACGATGGAACTTGCGCGATGAATTCTCTACACGAGCTTACAGGCCTTGTGGGTTTTGTATGCAGTTATTCCCTCCTCCCCAAATTGCTTGTTCCAAAAGAGCGTCCATTTCTATGAATTAAAAAATTGAGTAAAATATTAGTGTAGCGTTGAATTGTACAAACAAGTAAACGTATATACTTTAAAAGAATTTGAAATGTACAGTAGGACTATTTTTCTGGGAAAGAGAGTACTATTTTATGGTGGTGGTGATGGTGGTCGTGGAAATCTTTCTGTCTTCCTGAATTTCGTTCATATCCGGGGAAGAAGAAGAGGATTATATTAGAATTCCATTTATGCCCTTGGTTATTCGATCACGTGAGTCTAATATGTGACTTAACAAAGTTCATTGAAGGGGTTTTAACGGTTAGCTCGATTTGTCCACATTTTGGGTTCTTATCTCAATTTTATAGATACCCAAAGATAAGGGACGATCCATGGATTACGAAGAAGTTTAGGGACCATTTATGAAGTTGTCCCTATTAGCTATGTTTAACAGAGAGATAATACAAACATTTATTCATAGTAGTAAAGTTAGCAAAATCCCCCTCCTCTCCCTTCCTCTCAACCCAGGATTTCTTGTTCTAATAAAAGTGCCCTTTAACACTTCACCGCAGTATGAAAATAAGTATCGTCTACTTTATACTGAGGTCTGAATGTTGTCAGCCTGCAGCCTGCTGATATTGTTCTCCCTCTCTCCCTCTATTCCAGAGTAGGAAAATGGCATGCTCCCCCGCACGTGTTGACAAATTTGCCCCTAGTACTTCTCACTGTAGTTGGATAATAGCTAGGGTACACGTGTCAAAATATATCTCCACCATCCACACAAATAACCAGTTTCAGCATTCACACCGTCTGTGCTACTTTTGTGAGACCACAAACCTTGCTCAAGTATAACATACATCATAATCAACATCATCTGCGTAATCATTTCTCTGCATCATGAACCTGACCATACCCAGATCATTAACCGTTACTTCTGTCAGACTTTCTCAACAGTCACACAATCATATCCATCTTCAGTTTCGCTAAAACCATCATGAATGATAATCTTGTAAACCAAATGTCGGTCCCAGTTGTTGAACTTGTTTGTACACCCATGATTGGCTCAAAGAAAGACCAATTAGTTGGTCAAATCTAACTATACTACTTCCTCCGTTTCATTTCAAGTGTCCACTATTCTATTTTGTAATGCTTCAAAATAAGTGTTTACTTTCCTATCCACAAAATTTGATTTTCTTAAATATTGTGCAAATGGTTAGGGGACACTTAAATTGAAACGGAAGAAGTATTTATTATTGTTAATCCCTATAAACCCACTAAAGACAGTGGCCTTTAACTTGGAGTATAAATAGGTCCAATATTACCTATTTTCTAGAACGGAAAAACAGATTTCCTCCTCCTCCCATTCTATAGTGTACAAAAGAAAACGTCATTCTCGTTCTCTCTCAAGCACTGGACTTGGACGGTGTTTAAGTGTTGTGAGTTGGTGTTTGATTTCCTACTTGTAATTTCATTTCCGATCAAGTGAAAGTGCATGTACAAACTTCACAAAAGTGATTTGGTGATTAAACCCCACATTTATCCATAAGATTTTCGCAATCAAGAACACGAGTAATTCTTCCCTTCAAAAGTTTACATTGGTATCACATAATGAGGTCATCACCTCCTGTGAAAAATGGATGAGAGCAATGGAAGATGAAAAGGAATCAATGAGGACCGATCACGTTTGGAACTTGATCGATTTGTCTCCGAAGCGAAACTCTAGTGGAAATAAGTGGGTCCTTCAAGTCAAATGTAAGATAGATGGTTCCATTGAAAGATATAAGGCACGTGCATGCTTAGTACCTAAGGGGTGTACTTAAGAAGAGGGCATAGACTACAAGGAAACTCTCTCCCGTATTGAGGTTTGCCTCAATCCGATTGATTATAGCTATAATTGCTTGATTAGATTTAGAGCTTCATCAATGAATGTTAAGATAGCATTTCTCAACAGAGAACTGGATGAAGATATATATATATATATATATATATATATATGTTATGTATGGATCAGGAAAGGCTTTATCGTCAAAAGGTGACAAGCATATAAAGCTTGTAAACTCAATAGATCCATATTTGCACTTAAGCAAGCATCCAAGCAATGATATTTTAAGATTCCACCAATTCATCATGAGTGATGGATTTGTGGTGATCGAGGAAGACCATTGAATGTATCTTAAACGATATAAAAGTGATTCATTATTCTGTCATTATATGTGGATGACATTGATAGTTGGAAACAACTTGGATTTGGTCAAGACCACTAAAGTGTGTTTTTCCTCAAAGATTGAAATGGAGACAGGTGAAACTGAGTTTGTACTTGGTGTTTGGAGCTATAGGGATCAAAAAAGGAATCTTCTTGGCCTGTCACAAGAGACATACATAAAACAAGCCCTTCAACACTTAGGCATGGCAAACCCAATCACATTCCTATGGCTATGGCTAAGAACGAAAAGTTAAGCCTTAATGATCGCCCAAAAACCGATTAAAAAAGAATAAGATGTCAAAAGTTCTCTATCACATTTCCATAGGAAAATTAATGTATGCCTTCATGTGTACTCGACGAGACATAGCTTTTGCTGTCACCTTGCTTAGTTGTTACCAATCAAAAGTACATTGGGTAGTAGTACAAAGGATGTTACGCTATCTTAAATGAAAGGGACTCCTGCATAGATGTGATATCAAGGGATCCGAATAGTTGGATTAAGCGATGCCGAATAGGGAGGTGAATCCGATTGTCGCAAGTCAACACCGGGTTACATATTTTTGCTTAATGATGTTACTATAACATGGAATAACAAGGAGCAGACCAATGTCTCTCTCTCTACCAAGGAAGTTGAGTTAACTCCATGTACAAAAGGAGTGCAAGAAGAGCTTGTAAGAAGCTGTATGGTTAAGAAGGTTCATGGAAAACCATTGCTCTATTAATTGACACGTGCATTACATCATACAAGAGTATGTCACCAAACTAAGATCGGCTCTCTCACACAAGCAATTGCCTCGGGAGCTATGAAAGCAAGCTGAGACGAGACTGTGGTACTTAGACACTAAGCGGGTGGGCTAAGTACACCAAGTAAAACACGTTAAACAAGATGAAAGACGCCTTGATGTGAATCAATATGAGGTTACAATAACTGCACGTGAATTGAAGAAATCCATGTAAGTCTGGAAGACGAGCCAACTCCATGTAGTTAGGCGTTTAGAGACGTCTGAACTAAATGTTTGTACGAAGTACGGAGATAAATGACATTCCTCTCGAAGAAGAGATATTTACCAAAGCAAGTGTTTTATACCATGTGTGCACTTCGTCCAAAAGGAGAAATGACCAACATTTGCACTTGCTCATTTTGTAGTCTCCTAAAGACCCATATTCTGGAATTGTCCCTATTTGACTTTCAACCATGGTTAAGAGAAGTTGGATCAATGTCTCTTACAGTCGTGCTTTAGCATGCCAGCATTAGCCATGAATAAATCGGCCGAACAGTACACCTCTAGAAAATCGATTGTTTTTTATTATCTAAAAGCTTGAGTTGGAAAAGAAGACAAATTGACACCATCTAATGTTTGTGTTCGCCGGTTGACCAGTTATCATGGAAATAATTGTGAACATATTTGAAGAACCTTCAAAGTCAACAATAGCCTTGATATGTAAACTTTGAAGGGAAGAATTGCTTACTTGTGTTCTTCTTGATCATAAAAAATCTTAAGGATCAATCTGTGGTTCAATCACCAAATCACTTTCGTGAAGCTAGTACATGCACTTTCTCTTGATCGGGAATGAAATTACAAATAGAAATCAAACACTAACCCACAACACTTAAACACCCTCAAAGTCCATAGGTGTTTGATCCAGCAAGATAATGGGGTTTTCTTTTGAACGCTTTAGATCGAGGCGAGAAAGAAATACGTATCCCCTACGAGAAAATAGGCAATACATGGCCTATTTGTACTCCAAGTTAAAGCCCACTATTTTTAGTGTGTGTATTGGGCTTAACCCAATAATAAAGAGTACAGTTAGTTTGAGCCAACTATTGGTCTTTCTTTGGGCCAGTCATTCATGGGTGTACAAACTAGATCTAATTTCCAGCATCAGTCATATATATACATTACGGTCTATACTGAGAGATTCCAAGTCAACTATTATGCAGTAACGCAGTGCAGTGGAATGTCTTGTGGTTCAACGCGCGTGCAATCGCTTGAAGAGAGTTGCAAAAGTTTCACCACTATCGCTGTGATGGCACCACCTCCAGCCACTGCAACCATGGTCCTTATTTACAATGTACCACCTGAAACTTTCCACGGTTTTGACTCTCCTCCTCAAATATTGCCCAAGACCGAAGATACTACTAAGTGTTTATATCAACGAAGCAAAACAGGAATTCCATGTCATGTTTCTTCTAGCTTTCTTGCTAATGCTTCATTCCACGTTTCATTGCTATTAGTTGAGGCAAAAAAGAACCATGGCAAGAAAAGCAAAGCTCATAAGCATCAAAGCACATGAATGTAATGGATAGAATTCTCCAAATTGCCAATCCTTCAACTCCAGCAGCAGCCCTAAATCCAAATAAGTAGTATATTCTATGTCAAGTCCCAGCTTGTGTTAATGGCTCAACTTCAAATGGGTATTTTCAGAATCCAAGGTTTTGATACCGCAGATGTTCGATGTTATATCTGGTGAGCTTCTTCTCAATTGTCACATGTACAGGTTCATAGTTTTCACAACAATGTCATCAAATCTCGTGTACATCCGCAATTAAATCATTCCAATTTTATGCTTTACCCATAACATCGAAGCACATACCAATTACAAAACCAACTTCATGAGTTCTTTAATCTACTTAAAATTGCAAAAACAAAGTTTTTTCTATTAGAATCGTCACTTGTTTGATTAATAATTCAGTTAATTAATTAATTCTTAGATCAAATAGCCAAGTTTGAACTTTCGACTAGTAAATACACAAATATCCATAAAACAGAGAAAAGAAAAAATGCAATTGTAATGGCAACACTGAAAAGTTAGGTCCACGAAATGATACAAATTATTGAAAGAATGCATAACTGAAATGTTTGAATAACAATATTAGGGTAAAAATAATTAATATCGAATAAACACAAGATAATTCCCGAACAATAATAATACCTGACTTTCTTGATGAGAATGGATTTGAGCTTGCGGGCAATGTCTTGAGACTTGAGTCTACGCATAAGATTCTTGCGAGCAATCACGCGCTTCTCAGTGTTCTTGATATGTATTCCTGCTCGTCTTTAATCATCCTCTTGATCCCGCTGGAAGTCACGATCCTTCCCACGAACGATAGCGCCTGCGCCAGGTTGTTATCCTTGACCTTCACTCGGATCCCCTGCCATTGCTGCAACTCCGAACTCAGTGAGTTCAATGCCACGTTTGGGCGGCCGAAAACTGAGGAGAGCCTCCTTGACGCGGAATTCATTTTCTAGGGACTGGGGGTTTTGGTTCTAATGGATGGATTTTGCCTTTCTTCACCGGAGAAGTGACGCTGGGGGGCGGTTTGGGGTTTAGGGAAATTTTCCTTCGGAACCCTATAGTTTTGTGTTTAGTACATACGAGTAGTGAATAATGAGAGAAAGGTCCTTTCAATGCTCCAACGCCCACACCGGATATGATGCAAATTATATCGATCGACTAGACACTTACTATGCCCATAATATATATAGAGGTTATAAATTATACATATAATAAATATATAATATACATAAATTATGTTATGTACATTATTTATAACCTCTATGCATATTATGAACACACCTTGTTAGGAGTATCTATACACTCCATATAAAAACAATAATGATAGATAAATATATAAGTTGTGCTTGTTCTTAAAAAGGAGAAATATGACAATGATAAATTTGTTATCATTGTTACTCAAGATAGTGAAATATTTTCCTTTTGAGCAAATGAGAATGCATTCTACTGTGACTATAATTCTTATGAGTTATTTGTTTTCATTTTGTATTAAAAATATTTTTTGTATCATTATTCAAAAGTATCTCCTTCTTATATAGGAAGGAGTACATAACTTTACTCTATTATATATATAGGGATTTATTCAACTACAAACCACTTTTTCGTACAAA
>JAOWAN010063457.1:0-12034 GCA_028566635.1 Lobelia cardinalis
TTTATCTCTCTTTCTCTCTCTCTCTCTCTCTCTCTCTCTCTCTCTCTCTCTCTCTCTCTCTCTCTCTCTCTCTCTCTTGAAACCAGCCAAGGAAAAGCAAGAAAGTTCTTTCCCCCTTTTTGAAATGAAGGAGAAATGGTATATATGTGATATCTATGTATATATGCCAATTTACACCTAGGACCCTCCAAGTTATTCTATTTATGTTTCTCTTGTTAAAACTTACCTTCCATTTTCCTATTTATCAAATTACTAATAACTTCCATTTCTACATTACACACTAATCATTTTTCACATAACACACATCACATACTTAAATAAAATGCATGCACACACACACACACACACACATGCTCTCAACGCACACTCGACTCACGGGGCGCTACACTAGGTACCTCGACAAAGATTGTGTTCTACAAGTTAAGAGAGAGTTATCCATGACAGAGATAGGAGCTACATCTTAGCACCGAGATGCAATGATGGACGTGCAAGGCGTTTAAGGAAGAATCAACTTCAAGTCGGACAAAAGAAATCAAAATACAAGAGCAAGAATGAAGAAGCTACTAAGACTCATTTCATCAAAAGAGAATGGGCTTAGTTTACTCAAATTTGTAAATTGCTACAAGAGCATGAGAATGCTCGCTAGGTTGAGACCCAAAATGGGCTACCTAGGCAAAAGTTAGAGCAATGCACGAAAAAGAGCCAGTTAGGTTGAAAACCCGAAAGGGCGACCTAGCAAAACATTGGGCGTGCAACCAAAAAAAAAGAAGAAAATGAGAAGATAAAGAAAGTCTCATCGACTCTTGAACAATCTTTCCCCAAACCAAGCTCGCTTCTCTTGAAGCCACACACCGAGTCATGGTCGCCAAGATCGAATGCAAGCATCAACCAAATAGCAAGTCAATCGGGCATCTCCAAAAGAAGGACGACTTCTCCACAAGCAAAAGAAAGAAAATCTCAAGAACCTCACATCAGTACAGAACTACGGCGACATGAGCCTCTCATCGAGGAACGTAGGCAACCCCTTGGGGTCCAGTCTCATCAAAGAAAAAAGAGAGAAGTCATCTCATCAACGAAGCAACAAGAAGAGTTCTTCCCTTAGAGTGTCATTGGGAAACTCTCTTATAACAACCTATTGGGACACGACACGAACCGGAGTTAATTGATTGCTATGCTTTCCAAAACAACAAAAGATTTTAAAATATAATGATTAAACTTGGATCCATTTAAAGTGGTCAAAAGATGCTTGGGGATAGTGTATGCTCAAATCTTAGAGTCTTCTTTCCAAGTCTCAAGCCTTCTTCATTCAAAGGCTCACTCACAAAAAACACTCAAACACTTGGGGCTTCGCCTTTGGTGCCATCAACCCTTAGGGTCCCATTCCTTAGTCTCGAGAATTTTCTCATTCATAGGCCGTCATAAAACATGCCCTCAACACTTGGGGATTCCCCATGAGTACCAAAGGGCCTTTGTCTCTTCTATCCCTTCAATCATTCTTCGTGTTGGTCGAAACATTACCTCCCTACTCATCACCCCTTTGCAAGGAGGCGCCAAGTTAGGGGCTTTTCATCAACATCGCCCCGAAGGTTGTAATGTGAGAATGTGAGAAAGCACAAAAAAAGAAGCCCGCTAGGTTGAAAACTCGAAAGGGCAGCCTAGGCAAAAGAAAGGGTTTGCACAAAAGACTAGACAGAAAAAAAAAACAAAAAAATGTGAGAATATGAGAAAGCACAAAAAAAAAGAAGTCCGCTAGGTTGAAAACTCGAAAGGGCGGTCTAGGTAAAATAAAGGGTGTGCACAAAAGGAAAGAGAGAAAAGGAAAATCACCCTTCTATCTGAGGAGATCTCGAACCGTGCAATGGAGTGGATGACGCTTGAGCTTACAATTGAAGAATGAACTTGGATGTCAGCGCTAGCACCACAACATACCGAGATCTTACCCTCTCCCAAAAGCCAAGAAACCGCGGAGCAAAAACCGCATTTCCCTCAAATAGTTCACCTTGCCAAGCGTGCATTACCCCCATCACTACAAAATCCAGAAACACTTGACTCATCAAAGATGATCAATATGTGCTTAATTGTTGCATTTCTTGCACAACATGCTTGCATACCTAACTGCATACATTGCATGATTCACATGGACATGATTTCATAACTATCTTCAAAGTCCAACAAGTCTGCACAAAAGGACATTACATGGGCAACAAGCAAAAGAAGTGAAGATCAAGCAAAGAGAAAAAATCTCCCCACAGTGATAAAAAAGGGGACGAGGCCAATAGACTCACAAAACAATGGACGCAACTTGCACAAAACAATCGTTTGTTAGCACTCAAATGGACATGATTTTAGTGCTATTTATATGATTATTTTGGTCTAAATATATGTGATTTATGCTTTGAATGGTTAGTTTTGATTAAGTTTCAGGAATTCCAAGCCAAAGAAGAAGAAATATGAAAAATATGCACAAAGGAGCCAAAAGGGTTGAAAACTGGAAGCACAAGGGCTAAAGTGTGAAAAGACAGAAGTTTTGTATGGGCCAGAGACAGGATACAGGGTACGGCCGTTCCCTAGCTTGGCACGCCCGTGCCACTTAATTACGGGGCTTCAGGCTTTTATGTGTAATTTTGCTGGGCTTTCAGTAGGGTTATTTGGCAGTCCTATATAAGGAACTGTTCCAGCAGCTTTTATGTGATATGAGCATTAGGGAGAAAGAGCGTATTATTCACATATTCTTTGTAATCAAGAGATTATGAAGAACTAATCCATTCTTCTAAGCGATTGGAGGTAAACCTTAATTATTGTTCATGTGTATGAGATAATTCTTCCTATTCAACTATTGTTCTTATCACTCTTCTTGGTTGTATTGATTGTCTTATATTGTTAGCCTGTAGTGGCCAATGCATGCTAATGATGTATGTGAAGAGTTGTATGTGAGTCTGTTTGGATATATCATACAAGCTTGACCAACGAAGGAATAACAATTGTTATAGCACTGTACAAGTGTGTAACAGGCGTTAGGGTTGTCTTAGTTCTTTTGTGCTTAAAGGGTTTTCCGTGCATCTCTATTACCGTGACCTTAAGTGTTTAGAAAAATCGAAAAACACCGGTGTTGTACCTTCTGGCAGGAAGAGCAAGTACATCGCTGTTAAACAGATAACCGCGAGAACATGAATTGATGTTAATAAGAACAGGAACATGAATGATAATTAATGGTGGACTCCATGACCTTAGATCCTTAGCAACTACTGTTTCACACCATATTAGAATCTGTTATTACCTTGGCTAATTCATTTAAACCAAGTCCTCAGTGGATCGACTTCTTATTTACCATTATCTGCATTAAAACTAGTTCATTGTAGTCCTAGTAGTAAGTAAGTTAATATTATTCTTTTTTGAGCACTCACGACAGTGCGATCATCGTTCGATCACCCGACTCATGAGTGCACCACACAATCATCCCTTGCAAAAGCAACATGCAGTGTATCCTTCATAAGCATGCATATATTTCCCAGCATATTTTGCACTAACATGAACTACGTGTGGTCTGATTTCTCGCACTTAAAACGAGAATACGTGGGCAGCCTCTATGAAAGGGGTTCGACCGCAACTTTCAAAATCTTTCCCGTTGGGTGATCAAAAAAGAAATATTTCCCGTTGGGTGATCAAAAAGGAAATCTTTCCCGTTGGGTGATTAAAAAGAAATCTTTCCCATTGGGTGATTAGAAAAAGAAGTTTTTCTCGTTGGGTGATTAAAAAAGAAGTCTTTCCCGTTGGGTGATTAAAAAGAAATCTTTCCCGTTGGGTGATTAAAAAAAGAAGTCTTTCCCATTGGGTGATTAGAAAAGAAATTTTTCCCGTTGGGTGATTAAAACGAAACCTTTTCCGTTGGGTGATTAAAATAAAACTTTTCCATTGGGTGATTAAAATAAAAATTTTCCGTTGGGTGATTAAATTAAAACTTTTCTGATGCATAATTAAAATTAAACATTTCCCGTTAGGTAATCAAAATTAAACATTTTTCGTTGGGTGATTAAAATAAACCTTTTCCGTTGGGTGATTAAATTAAAACTTTCCCGTTGGGTGATTAAAATGAACATTTCCCGTTGGATGATTAAATTAAAACTTTCCCGTTGGGTGATTATGTTAAAACTTTCCCGCCGGGTGATTAAAATAAAACATTTCCGCTGTGTGATTAAAATAAAACTTTCCCGCTGGGTGATTAAAATTAAACACTTTCCCGTTAGGTGATTAAAATTAAATATTTTCCGTTGGGTGATTAAAATAAATATTTCGCATTGGGTGATTAAATTAAAACTTTCCCGTTAGTTAATTAAAATAAACATTTCTCGTTGGGTGATTAAAACGAAAATTTTCCGTTGGATGATTAAATTAAAACTTTTCCGTTGGGTGATTAAAATAAAACTTTTCCGTTGGGTGATTAAATTAAAACTTTCCCGCTGGGTGATTAAAATTAGATATTTCCCGTTGGGTAATTAAAACAAAACTTTCATGTTCGGTGATTAAAATAAAGTTTTTCCGTTGGGTGATTAAATTAAAACTTTTCCGCTGGGTGATTAAAATTAAACATTTTCCATTGGGTGATTAAAATAAAACTTTTCCGCTGGGTGGTTAAAATTTAACTTTCCCGTTGTGTGATTAAAATTAAACATTTCCCGTTAGGTGATCAATATAAAACTTTCCCGCTGGGTGATTAAAATAAACCTTTCCCGTTGGGTGATTAAATTAAACTTTTTTCGTTGGGTGATTAAAATAAACCTTTCCCGTTGGGTGATTAAAATAAACCTTTTTCATTTGGTGATTAAAACGAACTTTTTTCGTTGGGTGATTAAATTAAAATTTTCCCGCTGGGTGATCAAAATAAAAATTTTCCCGTTAGGTGATTAAAATAAACTTTTCCCATTGGGTGACTAACAAAGATATATATATTTTCCGCTAAGATCACGCTCTTTTTCAAAATACTTTCGGCTAAAATTCTCGCTCTTAAACGAGATCACGTCATTTTTAAAAGAGTTTTCAAATAAAATCGTCGCTCTTAAACGAGAAAATTCTTTTCAAAAAAAAAAGAAGTCTAAATATTTCATTTCTGCGAACTACGTGCGGTCTTATTTCTCTTTTCTAAATGAGAATACGTAGGAAACCTCAAGAGATGTTCGACCGCTTTCGGGCCAAAAATGGTGGTCCGTTCATGTCGACGACGTTGCTCGTTCTTTAATTAACTGCGCAAGCATCGTCGCCGAGGGGCTCTGTAGACACACCATTTTTGAACCTTTTAAATAAAATATTTTACTAGAAGAGTTTTAATAAATAAAAGAGTCCAAGTAACATTAATAATTATGTACTACCATTAAATAAATATGTATGCTTAAGTGTTGCACTCATACATTACTAATGTGGTGTAACAATTTATTTTGTAGGATAAAGGGAGGAAAAGACAAAAAGAGAAGACTTTCTTTCACAAATAAATCATCCAATCAAGCTTTCAAGTAGGAGACTCCAAAAATGAGAGATGGAGTAAAGAGATGTGGCTAAGTAATGTACAATTAAGGATGTAATTATTAAACACTTAAGCACATTGGACAATAGGTTGTATCCCATTTTGGCCAAGAAAAAGGCCAAAAATCCAGTCAGGCTCACGTGGGCCGGTCCGGCCCATTTCTGGCCGGTCCAGCCCAGGTGAGCTGTTTCTGAAATTTTTGTCTTTTTCTAAAAAGGGCAAAAGGGTAAATTCATATTTACTCCCAGGGGTATTTTAGATATTTTGGGGGCTCAAAGAAAGCTGGATACTTCCTCTCCACCTATAAATACCCTCTCATTTCTATCATTAAAGGACTCTCCTATTCATCCTGGATCACCCCTTTGATCATCCTTGAACCATCCCTTTTTTACACCATTACTCCCTAAAAGATCTCTCAAATCATCCTTTCACTTGAAGAAAGTTCACTCTCTCTCATCAATCATCCTAATCTCACTCCTCCACTAAACATCATCCACCCAAGAACTTAAAAGTTCTAAACCATACATAAATACAAACATTATCTTCAAGAGTACTAAGAGTTAGAAGGCATTAAAGAGAGTTCATTAAGTTGAGCTTCTTCAGTTCCTTCTTCCATCTTTAACTCAATCCACCTAAACTAAGGAGTATTCATCCTTCAACTTGTCCAAACCCATTGAAAATAGGTGAATTTACTTCCACACATTTAATCTTGTACAAGTTCTTCATCCCTTTTATTTATATGTAAACAACTTAACACCCACTTGGTGATAAACCAATTGGGTATTATGTGTACATTCTTTATATGATATGCACTTGTTATTTGAGCTAAGTCTCCCTTTACATACTTGTCTATTTATTGCTTATATATGTATATATACCTATATATGTAGCACATATAGTGTAGTCTTCCAAGTTTGGGATAACAAATCTCTTTCTTGTGAGTTGATCATGTCTTTACATTCTTTCATTATGTCTTTATTATATAAGTCCTTACTCTTGTGAGTTGATCACGTCTTTATATTTATTTATAATGCTTTTATATATGTATATACTACTATATATATTATGCACATAATGTGTAAGTCCTCACTCTTGCGAGTTGATCATGTCTTTACATTTCATTATAATATTTTTATATATGTATATACTACTATATATATTATGCACGTAATGTGCAAGTCCTCACTCTAGTGAGTTGATTATATCTTTATATTTCATTTATAATGCTTATATATGTATATATTATGTATATATTATAGCATGTAATGTGTAGTCCTTAAGGAGTGAGATCACAAATGTCACTCCTTGAGTTGATTTATCAATATTATATATGTGTATTTGTATATATTATACAAATGGATCTTCAAAGTGTGGGTTTAAAATCTCATCTTTGAATTAAATACAAGTCTTTTAATTTCTTGTACATACAAGTGTGATCCTCAAAGTGTGGGACTAATATCCCATTTTTGGCTTAAGATTAAGCTTTCTTTCTTCCTTTATCGTTCTTTTCTTCCAAATGATCATTAAAGGATCTAGAAGTGAATGAATGCATGTGTTCATGAATCTCACAAAGATTCATTCCTTTCTTGGAGTCTCAAATAGATGAATACACTAAGAGACAATCATAATCTAGTGATAATGGTCCTCTCTTTTCTAAAATACATGTACATTTTGTAAATACTAATTTTCAAGCATCTTTGTGCTTTTCAAAACATCCTACAAATGATAGTGTTGTTTTCAAAGTCCTGTCATGACT
The DNA here is from genome assembly GCA_028566635.1 of Lobelia cardinalis. NCBI lineage: Eukaryota > Viridiplantae > Streptophyta > Magnoliopsida > Asterales > Campanulaceae > Lobelia > Lobelia cardinalis. Next base: position 7,272 of record JAOWAN010063457.1, read on the forward strand.
TGGATAATAATGCTTGAGGGATGACAAAGAAAGGAGTCTTCGTCCTAAGTTCTTGTGCATAAAATACATGAACATTTCCTTTTTTTTTACATGATTAAACTATAAATTCTTTTCTAACTTACATAATTAAAGTGTAAGCCCTTTTTTCTTTCAAATACATGACTAAAATGTATATTCTTTGTATAAAGTGTAAATACTCTTTTCTTTTCACATGAACAAAATGTACATTCTTTCTTCTTGCATGATCAACGTGTAAATAAATGAATGATGAGACTATGCTCACTTTTTTTTTTCGCATCCTTCTTGAATCCACTGTAAGCAACCAACCAACCAATTGACCGACCAATAGGAGACATGCATGCTAGAACATTATTAAGAGATCGAAAGGGCGAATTGGGTGCCTAATCCCTTCCCGATTCGTAACCTAGCCCCCGGACCTACAATCTCTGCACATTTAAAAGGCTTGTGCTTTCGAAATCTTAAATATAAACGGAGGTGGCAACTCTCAATTTTTCAAACAAGTTGAATGGTCACTAAAGAGAAACTCGAGTTGTACCAAAGTTCTCATCACACAAGCCCAATGACACATTTCATCCAAGAAACCTTGATTAGTGCTTAATTAATCCGAGGGCGTCGAGAACGGGGTTCTCACAGATAGTCGATTCCTTTTCCAAAACATAGACCTCTTGTATTCCACCTGTATATCGACTCCCCAAATGCGGGACAAGCCTTGGGCAAGAGTACTATATTCTTTCGGAGATCCACTATTCTACCATTCTAAGTCGTGTCTCTAAGATTTCCAATCAAGCTAAAGTTTCATTTGGTTCATGACCTTTTTTTGACTTTTTTGTGGTCATTTTGACTCTTTTGTAAACCATGACTCTTTTGCCTTGGCTTATGATCACTTTCTATTGTATGAGTGATTACTCGTTTTGCACTTTGGGTTATGAGTGTGATCGCACTGACACGTGTGCTAAAAAAAAGAATAATATTAACCTACTTACTACTAGAACTACAATGAACTAGTTTTAATGCAGATAATGGTAAATAGGATGCCGATCCACTGAGGACTTGGTTTAAGTGAATTAACCAAAGTAGTAACAGATTCTAATTAACTAATAAATTAACGTTGGTGTAAAACAGCAGTTGATAAGGATCTAAGGTCATGGAGTCCACTATTAATTATCATTCATGTTTTCAGTTCTTATTATCATCAATTCATGTTCTAGCAGTTGTCTTTTTAACAGTGATGTACTGGCTCTTCCTGTCAGAAGGTACAACACCGATGTTTTCCGATTTCTCTAAACACTTAAGGTCACGATAATAGAGATGCACGGCAAAACCTTTAAGCACAGAAGAACTAAGACAACCCTAACGCATGTTACACACTTGGACAGTACTATAACAATTGTTACTCCTTCGTTGGTCGAGCTTGCATGTTATTTTCGAACAGACTCACATACAACTCTCAACATATATCATTAACATGCATTGGCCACTACAAGTTAACAACATAAGACAATCAATACAACCAAGAAGAGTGACGAGAACAATAATTGAATAAGAAGAATTATTTGATACACATGAACAATAATTAAGGTTTACCTCCAATCCCTTAGAAGAATTGATTAGTTCTCATAATCTCTTGAATACAAAGAACTATATTAAAAGTACGTTGTTTCTCCCTAATGCTCCTCTGTTGTTATTATTGTTATGACCTAAAAGCTGCTGGAACAGTTCCTTCAATAGGACTGCCAGATAACCCTACTAGAAGCCCAGTAAAACCCTAATTACACAGAAAAGCCCGAAGCTTCATAATTAAGTTGCACGGGCGTGCCAAGCTAGGGCACGGCCGTGCCCTGTATCCTGATTCTGGCCCGTACAAATCTTTTGTCTTTTCACACTTCAGCCCCTGTGCTTCCAGATTTTGACCCTTTAAGATCCTTTGTGCACTATTTCTCATATCTTTTCTCCCTTGACTTGGAATTCCTGAAACTTCATCAAAACTAACCATTCAAAGCATAAATCACATATAATCAAACCAAAATAATCATAGAAATAACACTAAAATTGTGTCCATTTGAGTACTAACAGAGTGATCATTTCAACTCTTTTAGCCATGACTCCTTTTTCTTTGTTGGCTTATGATCGCTTTCTTTTGCACTTTGGGGTATGAGTGATCATTTTGACTGTAGTCATTACTCTTTTTTTTATGGCTTATGATCACTTTCTATTGTATGAGTAATGACTATTTTTTGCACTTTGGTGTATGAGTGCTCATTTCGACTCTTTTATGAACCATGACTTTGGCTTATGATAACTTGTACGACTTTTTTTAGCACTTTGTGTATAAGTGATCATTTCGACTCTTTTATCCATGACACTTTTTCTTTGTTGACTTATGATCACTTGTTTGACTCTTTTTTTTTCATTTTGGTGTATAGGTAATCATTTTGACTCTTTTAGTCATGACTCTTTTGTTTGATCTGTTTGGATTGATTGGCAATCTCTAAGACAAAAAAAAATCGGCCAGTCACAATGTGGGTCCTAGGACTATGTGCTTGTTTTGACTCGGTTTGCCATAGTACACATCCATTTTCCATTGTAATTGACGGAGGGGGAAGAGTAATGGTCTCGTTTGTTGGGTGAGGGTTTAGTTATCCATCATCCCTTTCAAAAAGCCATGAAAATTTGTGATGATAGACTCAAGTGTACTTGTGAGTGTGCGTAGTATCTAGGAAGATAGAGAAAAAAATGAAATTTTTTAGAAGAAATCAAAGATTTTAAGAAAACATTTTTGAAAATGTTGTCGCAACAATGATCATGTTTATTCACAAAGAATGTGTGACCTTTAAAAGTGTTAAGATGAAGAAATGAATAGAACTCTTTTTTTTTTCTTTTTCATCTTTCTTTTTTATCAAGCAAATATTTAAGTAAAGGTTGATTTTATCTTGCTTAGCGTACATGGGTGATGAAAGCATGAAAATGTAAAAAAATGATGAGAGGGAAGAAATTTGAGGCCTAGACCTCGGTACCTTACTTTGCAAGCTCAAGCATATTTCTTGATTTTTTTTCTTCTTGATTCACCTTTGATTTGCACTTAGGGTCGCTACCCAAGAAAGAGACCAAATTGGCTTACCAACCTAAAATAGAGCAACAATGAAGAAAATATGAATTAACTACATAAGTGAGCTTTAAGCCTCAAGTTTATACATGGCAAAGTATTCATGTTGATCAAATGGTACAATTGAATATGATATGTGCAAAAGATACATGTAAAGCATTCAACCAATAATTAAACAATTGTAAGAGATGAGCGTGCAAGAACATTAATCATAGAGTTTAGCCCTCTTAAAATTTTCCAGCAGAGTCACCACTGTGAGAACCCCCGTTCTCGCGCTCCTTTCTCAGATTAACGGCATAAAAGGTTAATCGAGGTTTTGTCGGATGAAACATGTCATCTGGCATGTGTGATGAGAATTTTGGTACAACATGAATTTCTCTTTAGTGATCACTTTACTTGTTAGAATAAATGAGAGTCGCCACCTCCTATTTGTATTTAAGACTTCGAAAGCATAAGTCTTTTGAATGTGTAGACATTGTAGGTCCGGGGGCTAGGTTACGAATCAGAAAAGGGTTAGGCACCCAATTCGCCCTTTCGGTCTCTAATAAAGTTCTAGCATGCATATCTCTTAATGGTCGATCAATCAGTTGGTTGTTTGATTAATTAGGATTCAAGAAGGATGCAAAAGTGAGCATTGTCTCATCATCATTTACTACACTTTAAGCATGTAAAGAAGAAATAATGTACATTTTAACATGTAGTTGAAAAAAAATAGTAACTATGTACAAAAAACTTGGGAGTAATTATTCTCTTTTTGTCATCCTTCAAGCATCTTTATCCCAGTCATGCAAGGACTTTGAAAATGACACTATCATTTAATAGATATTTGTGAGCACAAGAGTGCTTGAAAAATTAGTATTTGTAAGAAAATAGATGTTTTTAAGAGGGAAAAAGTAAGAATTTAAAGAATGTCCATTATCACAAGATTAGCAGTGGCTCTTAACATGTTCATCTTTTAAGACTCCAAGAAAAGAAGTGGATCTTTGTGAGATCCATGAACACATACATTCCGTCATCTCTAGGTTCTTTAATGGTCATTGGAGAGAAAAGATGAAAGGAATTTTAAACATAACCCAAAGATGGGATATTGCTCCCACACTTTGAGAATCACAACTTGTATGTACAAGTAATTGAAAGACTTGAATTTAATCCGAAGATGAGGTTTTAATCCCATAGTTTGGAGATCCATTTGCATATATATATATATATATATAGATAAATATTCATAATCAACTCAAGGAGTGAGAATTGTAATCCCACCACTTGACGACTACACATTATATGCTATAGTAAATATATAATATGTACATATATATAAGCAATGTAAAGAAATGTAAAGACATAAATCAACTCACAAAGTATGAGACTTGTAATCACACTTTGGAGGACCACACATTATGTGCTATAATATATATATAGTATGTATATATATGAGCAATGTAAAGAAATATAAAGACGTAAATCAACTGATGAGTGGTCGTCCAGACAAGCAGCAGCGAGCTCTTCACAACTGCGAGAACCAGTCACGCGAGCAAGGGCGAGAAAGCTGATGACTGCTTTCGGTGAGCTGGTGAGCAAGCTGGGTTTGGCGAGGAAGATGGCTGGCGAGCATGGCGAGCTTGGCGAGGAAGGTCGCGAG
>JAOWAN010063537.1:0-12030 GCA_028566635.1 Lobelia cardinalis
GTTACTTTTAATTCTTTATTTAATAAAACTTTCCGGTTAATCCTTTATTTACCGGGGTCAAAAATGGGGTGTCTACAAATATGATATTTTTGTATCTTTGTCATACGAGTGTGAAGGAAGATTGTATGAGATGCTAATTGTAATGATCCGAGTGTTTGTTGCTTCTTAGGTTGGGTTGGATGCCAAAAATAAAATCTATATATTACAATAGATTGAGCATGTAAACGAGATCTGAATTTAATTTCTTGATACCAACATCACGATCCAATAAGATAAATGGACAATCCAATATCGTCGCTCATGCAATTAAGAGGATTGAACCTCTATCACAAATGAAATCACACGGGGAAAAGGGACAATTATCCACACTCCACACAAAAATACGTGCGGCTCTAAAACATGAACAAACAAAAAGAGATGGCTAGCAAAGAATAAAAAGGAAGATCATACATACATTCAAATCTTTGAGGGTGATGAAAACGAAGTTCAACATAAGAACATTAACCAACCAAAAGGAGGCGAGGAACAAGAAAGAATAAACAAGATCGAGGAACCATTAAAGTAAACATTGATAATGACGTAAAACTTGAAGAATGGAAGAAAAAGAAGACGACCTCAATCTGTGTCAAAATCAAGAAAAAGAGGGATTGATTACTCCAACCAAAAATAATCATAGCATAGGAAAATATGCAATATGTTGTTTTGCCCTTTAATTTCCCGAAGTAAAAAATGCAAACTGCTATACTGTTTTTTTTCTTTAATTAGTTCAGATTAAGACCAATAAATAATTTTAATTTCATTAAAATTATCTTCATATTTGCTATTATATTGCCACACGTGCAACACACTTGCGCAATTAATAGTTATAGGAAGTGGATGAAGAGGTTGGGGGAGAGTGGGCAAGTGTATTACAATCAATTTGAGGGGTGACGCTCCTATAACGAAATGCATAATCTCTCCATACACCGTCTGCCTAATGAGCTGAACTACCATAAATATGACATAAAACACTCTCATCCATACTCTCCCTTACCACTCCCTAAATCAGCCACTCCCTCCCTCTCCACCTCTGTCCCGTACACCAAAACATACCTATCGCCTCCCTCCTCCATCGCTCCCACTCGATCGGACCAACACCGTCGTCTCATCTCTCCTCTCCTTTCCCCTTCTCCTCCGCTCCTTTCTCCTGTACCTCTCTCCCTCCAACGGTAAATCTATGCCGCATACCTTGAGAGACACTGAGATGTGCAGATTCTCCCGTAGTAGATCTCTGCCGCCAGCCTCCACCAATATTTATCGGGTGTCGCCCCCCAAGAATACCTAAAGTCCATCGAGGAGGTATCTCAAATTTAATTTTAAATTCTCAAGGAAACATTATGCACCACGTAACTTCCTAAAATAAATTAAATAACGTGGAGAAAAACAACTCGCCGATACGTGGAAACTCAAAGTTATCATGCTCGTGTTAGCAATAGTGATGGTGATTTGGGAGGGGTCGTCGATAGGAATAGAGGTTAATGAGTACTACAGCTATAAAGCAAGACTTCCGAGTGCTCCCGTCACTCCCGTTCCTGCATCGGCACCGCCCCCGGAAGAGACTCAAAAACAGAGGACAATGGTGATTTTTTCTGTAGTTACAGCAAGTTTAATCTTTTGAGTGAATTCTTTGGGATGATCGTCAAAATTTTGTGGGCAGGTGTTGGACTGATGAGAACCATACGCTTCCGCTTCATTGGTTAGTTCGAAAGGGATGAACCTACAGACCTACGTAGGGTATGGTATGTGGGTTCAACAGCAATGTGGAGTGGGTTGGTGTTGGTCGGGGTGAACTTCGCTCGTGCCATATTCAAGATGGTCTATTTCTCCAAAGGGTTTCCCCTGAAGCCTAACTACTCCATCGAACCCATGCTACTGGCCTTCACCGTTTTGATTGCGAATGTCGCAGCCTTCTTCATTGACTCCCCTGTATGGGTCAGATGCGAACGCCACGGGATGATAGCCACCGTGAGTATCGGCGAGTACCGTTGCAAACCGTTGATTGGCTATCCGAGTTATAGCGCAGGGCGCTGCACTGATCTTATCACAAGGGATGCCTAGCACTGGACATATGGTTCACAATTTTGAGATTTTTTTGGATCAGTCAGTTCTTGATAACGACGATGCATTTGAATAGATGAGAGAGAGAGAGAGAGAGAGAGAGAGAGAGAGGGAGAGAGAGAGAGAGAGAGAGGTTGTCCCTGACACGGTATCCAAATATTTATGCGGTTGTGTTGATTTTCAGATACACGTACTGATAGTGGGTTTTATGTGGTTGTGTATCAATGATGTTGAATGATATTTAGTGATTTTGATAACATTTACTTTTACTTTTACTTTGTTGTTAGAGGAGAGTACGATGTTTCTGTATCCTTGTCTTACGAGTGTGAAGGAAGATTGTATGAGATGCTAATTGTAATGATCCGAGTGTTTGTTGCTTCTTTCGTTGGGTTGGTTGCCAAAAAAAAATCTATATATTGCAATAGATTGAGCATGTAAACGGGATCTGAATTTAATTTCATGATACCAACATCACGATCCAATAAGATATATGGACAATCCAATATCGTCGCTCATGCAATTAAGATGATAAACCTCTATCACAAATGAAATCACACGGGGAAAAGGGACAATTATCCACACTCCATATAAAAATATGTGCGGCTATAAAACATGAACTAACAAAAAGAGATGGCTAGCAAAGAATAAAAAGGAAGATCATACATACATTCAAATCTTTGAGGATAATGAAAACGAAGTTCGCCATAAGAATATTAACCAACCAAAAGGAGACGAGGAACAAGAAAGAAGTAATAAGATCGAGGAACCATTAAAGTAAACATTGATGATGCCGTAAAACTTGAAGAATGGAAGTAAAAGAAGACGACCTCAATCTGTATCAAAATCAAGAAAGAGTGGGATTGATTACTCCAACCAAAAATAATCATAGCATAGGAAAATATATAATATGTTGCTTTGCTCTTTAATTTCCCAAAGTAAAAAATGCAAACTGCTATTGTGTTTTTTTTTCCCTTTAATTAGTTCAGATTAAGACCAATAATTAATTTTAATTTCATTAAAATTATCTTCATATTTGTTATTACATTGCCACACGTGCAACACACGTGCGCTATTACTAGTTATAGGAAGTAGATGAAGAAGGTGGGGGAGAGTGGGCGAGTGTATTACAATCAATTTGATACGCTCCTAATATGGAATGCATAATCTCTCCATATACAGTCTGTCTACTGAGATGAACTACCATAAATATGACATAAAACACTCCCCGAACAACTCCCCGAACAGTTCGAAAAAAACAAATTTGCACTGTACATTTCAAACTATCTTAAAGAATTATTCTATAAAATAAATTAATACTTATAAGCTAAAATATTTGCAAACAAAAATAATCATAGCATAGGTAAATATGCAATATGTTGTTTTATCCTTTAACTTTCCGAATTATAAAATGCAAACTACTATTATTATTTTTCTCTTTGAGTAGTTCAGATTAAGATAATATTTGATAACTTTGATTTAATTAAAATTTTCTTCACATTTGCTATTATATCTCTACAGAGATGGCAGCCTCCACCAACGCCAAGGTCCGTCTGTTTCTCTCTCTCAAAATCTTCATTTCATTACTCTTTTTAAATAAATTTTTTTAAACCTACAAATCGGTCTTTTTTTACCGATCTAGAATTCTCAAAACCCACAAATCTTTATTTTTCAATCTAATTTTTTCCCGTCTCTCTTTCATATTTTTTCGGATCTTGAAACCCACAAACCTGATTTGTAGATTTTTATTGGATCTTAAAACCTACATATTATTTTTTTTACCTAGATCTGAAAATACATCTTCTCTTCTATTTAAAAACCTTTATATTTTCGGATCTTGAAACCCACAAACCTGATTTATAGGTTTCTTTTCATATCTTAATTTTTGGAGGTAAGAGCTTTGTTTTAAAAATGGTATTTTAACGGATCCTAAAATATTAGCATGAATTTTTCCAATTTGGTTACAACAAATTTTGATTCTACCATATTTTCGTATTTCTCTTGAACTACTTATAGGTAAAAAAAAAAAAAAGCAAGACTACTTTTACACCATTAATTTTTACACCACTTATCACATAATCTGCATAATATAAATCGAATTTGTATATTTTGTTGTTGTTGTTGTAATAAATGTAAGTTTTTTCAATTGCTTTCTCATCTTGGCACATAATCGTAGAACTAATGTTAGTTTTTTTTTTCTTCCAAGTTTGATGAACGGATGTAATTTTCTCAGTACTAATGACGGATGTAATTTTTTTTTTTATTAAATTCTTAATGTATACATTATTGTTCTAGTATTTACTGTTGTAATTTTTTGGGTTTTTATTTGGATGCCACAGCCACAAACTGTGGTGACAGATAATTTTTTTATTTGTGAATTCTTATTGTATAGATTATTGTTCTAGTTTTCACTGTTGTAAAAGAGTCGTAGTCGGTGGAAATGATTGGAGGTTTCTTGTAGAACAATGAGATCCAGTAAATGTTGCGAAGAGGTAAAAAAATTTAAAACATGGACTCGACTGTGTTGTGAATGGGATAGAAAATTTTAACTGGACTGTGTGGTGTAATGTGCATTCAAATATGAAAAGGAGGGTGTAATATGGAGTATTGTTGACTAGGATTTGACAGTGTAAAATGTCAATGATTCAGATTAAATTTTAACTTGGATTGTAAAGGAAATCGATGTTTGAAATTTGCAGGTAAGTGTTGATGCGGATTGTGCTATTTAATGGTCCAGATCAAATTTAATTAATAAATGAGATGAATTAAAAAAAAAACACTGTTCACCAGGAAGGATTGCACGACCCTTCCTTATACTATATATATTTTGTTACCCTCATTTTTATACTCATTTTTATTTGAATTTTTTGAAATTATTTTGGCTAAATGAATGCATTAAATCAACCATCATTCCAAATGGTAAATTTAAAAATGCACATTATAGAAAATTAAGCAAAGTAAACTAGTAAAAACTGATTTAAATTCAAGAAAAGATTAATTACTCCACAATTCTTTAGTAAAAGTTTGGACCAATTAATATAAACGACTCAAAATTATTGGGTTTAGGGATAATCACAAAGTCTGGGCCATTGCAAAAGCAAACCTAATAAAAGAACGGCCCATCATCATCTCAACGGTATTTGCAGAGCGACATCTTCCGATAAAACACAGTCCTTGCCCTTCCTTCCGCCTTCTTCTCAAACTCTTCTCAGGCCGCACGGCGACCCTTTTCTCAGCCGGCCGGCGCACTCACTAAAAGGTGTAGCTTTGTGTTTACTTCTTTCTTTCGTAAAAAGGGAAAATTCTCTCTTAGGATGGAAGTCTGTTCATCCCAGAAGTTGGTTATGGGTTGCAGCAGCCCCAACTCACGAATTCCCGGAAATAATTCCATCAGTTTCCCCAAGAGCAAACCCATGTTTGGACAACTGTTCGGAATTCCCAAAAGGAAGATTCATATTGGCGGACCCACCAAGGCTTCTTCTGCTGCTGTTTCTGCTCACTACTCCTGCCCAGGATTCAACAGTAAAGGAAATGGTACCCCCACAATCTCCCCCCTTTCTCTCTCTCTCTCTAGGAGATTATGGTTTCAGTCACTGTTTTAGTATTATGCGACTTCTAACTTTATTTCAATTATTTAAGAATCCTTTTTATTTTTGGGTTCCATTCTGTTTGATCATATTTGTAGTTGAATGGATAGTATTTCCCTGGTCTCTGAAAAAGAGTCCTATTTAGAAAAATTAACAAATACATTTTCATAATTTTATCCATCTTCTGAGCTTACTATGATGGACATATGGAGATGTAAAAAAACGAGATTGAAAAGTTGGACTTTAGAAATGGCAACTTTTGCTTTATTTAGTACTTGGTTGCATGCTGCAGATTTACATTGTCTAACACTCTATCATAGAGCAGTTCTATGCTTAGTAAGTGAAACTTAAGCCTCCGTTTTTACGATTATATCAATCTCCTTCATTTAAAAAAGGTTAGAGCATTGTTGGAATTGCAAGCTCTATCTTCAAATTGAACTTTTTTCAAGTGCCACAACCTTAGAGGGGAAGTTAGTCTCATTTGGTGAAGTGAGGGAGTAAACAGAAGTTGGGTAGAAGAGATTCTTGGCTCTTTGTTTAAGAGGCATATCATCAGCACAAGACTTGATGGTTCAATCGGCTAAAGCATTAATGCGTAGAACAGTCTGTTCTACCTTAAAACTGAGGTGCACCACAGTGAATCTGTAGTTTTCGCACAAACTAACTGACAAACTGCCACTTGATGAATCAATTGTTAGGACCATCGGCACTACCAACTATTTAAAAACTGTAGCTGATAGGGAGGGCGCAACTAATACCCTTGAACATCACACGAGAAGTGCCCCAAGCTTGCTTACGTGCTTGTATGTCTCTTGCACCACCCACCCAACACCAATACTGAGAGCTTTTTTAGAAAAATTACATGCAAATGCTGTCAGCCTGAACTATCTCAAATACAAAACATATGCAACCATCAGACCACATGGTTTTCGTTGTCTTGGCCATAAAAAAAAATGCTCTATTGTTACCATTTTGTACCCTGTATGGTTATGATTGAAAGTGCTACATGTGCCCTAAAATGAATGTCCCTTTTTGTTCATGATCATGAGTTAAAAGGGAGACTCGTTTTGGGGCATAAAATCTTTGACCAGATTGGTAATTATTGAGGTGGCTATTGTAGAAACAGTTGTTGGGTTAAGTAACTGCTGATACCTTTTACTCACATCCAGGGCAACTGTTTTTGGCTTCTCTGCGATGATATCTTCTTAACATTTTTAAAGCTAGATTTGTTTCTTGCCATCTTGGATTGTGGCTTACCTGTAATGATTTGTTTTCAGAAGTGACTACATACTTAAAGAATAAGTGTCTACCTTGACTTTGAGGAAGAAAAAAAGAGAGTGACATAGCAAAATTATTATTCTCATCGGTCCTCGGCTTACTCCACACCCACAGACTCCAGACGGTCTGGATCCTTGGTGCACATTATTTATTTCTAGCTTTTTACCATTAAGTACCTTCATTTAATATACCAAATGCACTTATAAATTAATTGTGTTGAGATATGTGTCAATCTGCAAAAGCAAGAGGATATGTTTTGTCGGATAATGAAGCGTTGGGAGGATGTATAGAGAGTCCATGAATGGAGTATGGAGGATTCTTACATGCTGATTATTATTCGCATGAGGGTATATTTTGTACTTCATAAAACATGAAATACCTCAAAGATTGCCCGATTCATTATAAAGAGGCCAACCATTCATCAACACCATTAAACAAGGACACTGATTAGTGTGTATTGAAGAATTTGCGGGTCTACCACTTATTACAACAAGAAAAAAGTTCATGGTTGCTAGAGCAGGTCTTTGATTTTGATTATGTCATTGTTGAAGTTTTTAGTTTTGGATTAGAGGAAGGTAAATAACTTTAGCAGATATAATGTGTATAGCAGGTATGGTGGATTCTCCAAAAAACTACAAGCGTGGTTCCTGTCCATTTCCACTACTTCGATGCTCGCTTTTTTTCCCATCTTTTTTTGATCACACTTTTCGTAGTTGTTTACGCAATGGCACTTCCTGTTACAGTAATGAAGATTATGTCGTATTTTGGTCTTATTGCTGCGTGTGCATCTCATATTTTCCCCCCGTCTGGTTTGGTTCTTATCATGTGAATGCTTTGTAAATATAGTGCTAGAGAAGCAAAGGATGGCATGCTTTGCTAGGATTACATCTTCAGGTGGTCAACAGACATCTTCAGTGGGTGTCAATCCACCGCTTTCAGTGCCTCCCCCGCCTTCTCATATGTAATTATGCATGGTTCTTTATACTTTTTATTTATTGTAAACCTGTGATTCAGATTTATTTACTGATTTATGGAGAGCTGTTCACATTTCCTTGATATTTGATAATTTTGTAGAGGATCCCCGCTCTTTTGGGTTGGTGTTGGTGTTGGATTCTCAGCACTTTTTTCATGGGTGAGTCCGCAATCACTTGCGAGTAAATTCCATTATACAGTATTCCTTACTTTATCTTGTTTCTTATATTTGTCTGACAAACTGAATTACATGGCAGGTGGCTACAAACTTAAAGGTGAGTTTTTTCAATATAAGGTATGCTTTAATCTCTATACAAGGTTTAGTGCTTTGCATTTTCTTTTTATAGGGTTCTGAAATTCAGAGGCACCATGTAAGGCATCTTTACACGAACAATGCAATAGGAGTAACTGTGGACACTAAAGCAACTAAACCTAGCTGTGAGCTTTCAACCATCTAACCATCATGGAAGTGGCTCCATTTTTGTTAATGGCCTTCCGCTTGATTAATAATGGGGCCGAAATAATTTTGTGAGAACTTGAAGGGTCTCTTGCTTAATTGTCTCCACATTTATTCTGAGAGGACATACATGTAGCACCCTCGGATTCTAGCACTTTTAACTATTTAATTCAAAACAATCTCAATTCTTTTTCAATTATGTGCTTGTTCAGTGATCTTTTCATCTTTGCACTTTAGTATGTGAGTGCCAAAAATATGGCTTCATAGTGTACATCTCTCTGTCAAGAGAAGAAAGAAATCAAGTAGAAATTAGAATAGAGGAAAAAAGTTTCGAGAATACCGAAGAGATCCAACTACAAAAACAAAAATAGCCAACCAGAACAAAAACTAGTAAAGCACTACAATGCAGTTCCTCTAGATCAGATGTAGAGGACCCTGCGAAAGCGATGAAGCCATAAAGTTCCTTTTGTCCAAATATGCCCAAGAGCAGAACTAATACCACAATGAAGGTACATACAAGAACAATACATATATATATATATATATGTGTGTGTGTACATAGAGGAAATATATATAGAAATAGATAATGCACCAAAAGGTCATTTAGGTCTTGTTGGAAGGATGGAGATTCGAGATTGAGAATTTTGGCCATAATAAAATTCGATTTAGTGAATTTTGGTCATTATGGAAATATATTTTTTTCCCTTTCAAGCTTTTCGACGAGGATATAAACGCTTGCGAGAAATATATGAAGATGTGTCACTTAAGGAAGGAAAATAATAATTAATGCACTACACTAACAAAGAGGCTGAGAAGAATTCCCACCATATGACGAAGGAACTGAGAGCCCACTCAAAGGGAATCTCATTATAGAGGAGTGAGGTTCGTACCTTCAAATGGGGGTACCAAACATGAAGAATCAAGCTAAGCATTAATGGATTCCCATGATCAAATTTCAATCTTTGCATCCAAATGTTGCCTCAGAAAAGAACTCGTATTAGGAGTGGGAAAAACGAGAAAGAGAAAGTAAAAAATGTCTAAAAGATCCAAAACTTGTAGTACTCGCAAAACTCCCCCGACTTACTTTCGTAAGGAAGCTAAGAATATTACACTATCTTTTAGAAGAGGGAAAGTGATTATTTTATCTTAGAAGATATGGGCATAGTTATTGAAGGTCCAAGGCGCCAGACGTGTGCCCGAGGTGAAGGGGCAAGGCGAGCTCGATTGACAAAGCCCAAAAAATGCTTAAATATATATATATATATATATACATACACATATATATATTCTAATATGCTCAATTATATTAAGGTTAGGTAAAAAAAGATATTAGACATAGATGTAACTTGATTAGTTATATAAACTAAAAAATAGATGAGAATTGTCCAAGAAGAAGGAAGATCAAAGAAAGGAAAAAGAAAAGAAAAAAAGGAAAATAAATCCTAAATAGTCAAAGCGTCGAAGCGGTGGTCGCCGACCTTCCTTGTTGTCGTTTGAAGTCGTGCCATAGTGTTTGTGAGGCTTAGTGGTCTTTGATTGAGTCTTCCAATAGAATAGTGTTGTGCTTGAAAAGGAAATATGAGGGAGTCACGCTATTTAGATTTTAAAATGGTCAAGATGTGGTCAAACCCGCACCTTGGGACCAGGTGCACATCCTCAAGGCGTGTACCTCATTCCAAAGCGTGCCTAAGCCCGCGCTTAAGCAACAACACCTCGCCTAGCCAGTTCAAGGATCCATCGATGGACCTAGTAGCTCATGTGCTAGGTGCGCCTTTATGGATTGGGTACTTCTCTATGTCCATAAGTAATGATACATGCCTAATATAAGACGATGCCGTGAAACCAACTATAGATGTCATCATTTCCTTTGCTAAAACAAAAAAAAATTCTTTAATCATTTTTTTTTTTGTTGGTGAGAAGTGCCTTAACCAAGGGGGGGCAAACCTAGTGGACCTACATTCCGAACATTATTTCCTGAGTTGTCAATATAGACGGTGTAAAATGAGGTTTGTGGGTCTTAGCCGTGTTATCGAGAAAAGAATGGTGGATAGGTTTGCGAACGGCTCAATTTGGATAATGCCTAAAGTGCTTGATAAAATGATTATGAGAGATATAGCAAGTAGAAGCATGATGATTGTTCGGTTGACTCAAAGAAGCTGTCCTAGTTATGCTCATATTTATTAAAGGCGGATCACAGAAAGCGGGCGGGAGGTCATATTTGGAGGCGGAAGGCAAGGAAGAGAGGCAGCAGATGGCAAAAAGGCGTACACGATGGGAAAAAAGGGGAAAAAATAGTTAAATATTAGAAAAATATATTATGCTAGGACAAGTTTTAAAATGTATGGTAAATGAAAATATGGATGAAACTAGGATCACAAGTGCACACATAAAACATAGATAAAGTAAATAAAGAGGGAACAAGTAAAAGAAAACAAAAAAAAAGTTAATTTCAAAGAAAATACATTCAAAAGTTACTATGTCCCTCTATCGAAGACATTTAGTACTTGGATGCATTATTTTATACCTTGTCCTTGTTAGGACTAAGGAGTTGCTTCATAATAAAAACTCTACTTTTCAAAAAAAGTTCTACAACTAATTTCAAATTCAATACATTTTTTTTAAACTTTGTAATAGTGTATATTTTAATTATTTTTATAGAGCAACTTACTGTTTAATGTATGTATTTAATACAGTAATAAATAGAAACAGTAATAGTGTAATACAATATAAAGTATATTATAGTTTTATAATTTGAAGTTCTGATTTATTTAAATATAATGTTCTAATTTTTTTCTTGCTTTCTTAGGGTCATTTAAATTGTTGGATATGGGAAAAAAGATAGATATGATTTGGGAACATTGTGAAAATTGATGGGAATAGAATGAGAGTTATGTGCAATCATTGTAGTGAAGTAAATTGGGGAAATTAGTGTAATGAGCGGATGATGTTATAGAAATGTTTATTAAAATTTTCGGGTTAGGGAAGAAAGAAAAAGTTATTGTTCTGAGAAGATAGACAGTTTTCCCACTAATATTTCATTAAAACTCTTCATCTTCTTGAAAAATAACATTTTCTTTCTCCCCGAACCCGAAAGTTTTAATAAACATGGGGACATTGCAAACCTGGTTTGATATCTTTATGTGGTCCAACAATATGATTTTCGAATAATTCCCTTCGTTTAACTTCAATACAATAATTGCACCTAACTCTCATTCTATTCTCATCAATTTTCACAGTGTTGCCAAACCACATTTTTTTACCATACCAAAAAGTTTTAAATAACCCTAAGAAGTCATAAGAAAGTATGAAAAAAAATTAAGAGAGCATTATACTTAATTAAATCAGAATAATATAACTATAAAGAAACCATATATTGTTTTTGATGAGAGAACCCTTAATCGATGAACGATCAAGAACCCTTTCTCCAACGGAAACGAAGGAACGTTGATTGGTAAGGATTTTAACGAGGGCTAATCAACCCAACAAGCGCAATTGCTTGAAGAACTGAGTAGATAAATAAAATGGGTGCTATTAAACCCCTAGGACGCAACTACCCTAAGAATTCAATAGGGGAATTAATTATTCAAGAACAAAATTCAAGAATAAATAACTCAAGAATAAACGAAATCTTTCAAAGAGAAT
>JAOWAN010063547.1:0-12029 GCA_028566635.1 Lobelia cardinalis
TTTTTCTCTCTATCTCTCTCTTACTTTTTACTTTAATCATTACAAAAACTCAAAATCAAATCAATAAAATCACTCACAAAAACACACCCTAAGTTTCCTGATCCTAAATATATAATATGAGTAGCTAGTATAACTAATTAGTTTGTGAATTTGACTCAGAAGGGTGTCAAAAATAATTATTTCACTTTTTTCTTATAAAAAAGAGGTTGAAATTTAGTAATATTATGGTTAAAATTTAATAATATTATCTTTTTAGTGTTAGCAAGTGGCGAAACTGTGAACTATGAACGGGGATCATGGGTCACGAGCCCAATTTAATATTTTATCAAATTAGAGGATGTATTTATAAAATTGTAAAAATTACACTAATATGGTGTGTGCTATGTTAAAAATAATATTTGGTGTCTCTAGTCAAATTCACTTTATTTACCCTTAAATCACTTTATGCATGTATAAATTTATTAGGAAATAAGCCTAATAAAATCGTAAATTTTTTCAGAGACATTGCCTCCGAATACTGTACTACTTTGCTTTCCCTACTAAAAAATCCTGACTTCGCCCCGATGTCTCTCGGCTGCCAATAATGTCAAGATCCGTCACAGATGGTCTCAAGTCAAGTGGCCCATTTGCCTCTCACATAGATCCCCCAGATGGTCTCAAGTCAAGGGGGGGTTTGCTGTAATTTTTCCCAATGATTTTGTGTTGAGTGGCGTAAAGCCTAATAATGTGTTTGGTTGGAGGGTAAATTAGAGGGATGGAAAATGAAGAGGGAAAATTGGAGGGGTGTATTCCATTTCACTTGTTTGGTAGGAGTAAAAATTGGAGGGATGAAAAAGTTGAGGGAAATGAAAACACCTCCTATTTGATAAAAATTACCCCCCAAAAATAGAGTGAAAATGGAAGGAAAAAGAGAAAGCAATAATTCAACAATTTTAAAAGCAATTTTGTACTTTTCATATCTTACCAAACAAGTGAAAACAAAACTCCTTATTTTTCCTTGTTCAACCAAACAACCGAAGGAAAAAGCATTTTCTTCCCCCTGGGGGTTGAAAGTAAAACACTTCTATTTTCCACTCCTCATATTTTCCTCCCCTCCAACCAAACGAACCATAAAGGCTAATTAACTGTCTGTTACTAAAATATTTAATAATGTAAACCGCTCTGACATGTCCAAGTGATTTCCAGCAAAACCATTTCCCAATTGCCATGGGGTTGCCACTATCCTAACCTCATGCAGTTAATTATTATGCTATCCCTAATTACATGAGAGACAAAATATATCAGTAGATTTTCTAATCAATTATCAAATGAGAAAAGTAATTAGTAGATCCAATTACAAGAATCCTATAATAATTTATAAGCTACTAGACTTAATTATACAATGAGAAATTAAGAATTAGCTAGCAACAAGATCTTCAATCATTTGTATCACGGATCCGATCGCAGTGGAAGTCACATTTCCCCATATGCAACTTTCTACCAAGTAGTACAGTTATAAGCGTTATTTGCTATATTATATCAAGCTTATCATATTTTCATATTTTTCATATTTGCTAATTAACTGTCTTAACCATAAGAGCATCTCCAACCATGATCATTTGACTTGCTATTTGCTATATTATATCAAGCTTATCATATTTTTCATGCTCCAATGGGTAAGACAAATTATAGCAAGCTTGCTAAATTTTAGCTGCCTCTCAAAATATAGCAAGCCATGAAAAATAATTAAAAATTATAGTAGGGTCCACAATTAACTCTAGTATATGTGATATAGCCATTAAATTTTATAAAAATATAATTATTTTTGAATATATATAATTCACTTTATAAGATATAATAAATTTTAAATTATTTATTAAATAATTAAAAATAAATTATTTTATTATTTTAATTAGTAAAATATTATTTATTTTAATTAGTATATTTAATGTATATAATTATTTTTTAATAATTATAAATATAATAATAACTATAATTTTAAAATTATTATAAATAATACATTATAATAGTGAAATAATATAATTAATTATTTTAATTAATTAATAAATTGAATCTCCCAACTATCCAATTAGTCTTCAATCCAACGATAATATTTTATTTATTATTAATTAATTATACCGATAAAACATATTTATCGCTATAATATATTGGTAAAATATACAAACCGATAAAATATATCCATTAAATTTTTTTATAATATTTATTAATTAATTAAAATAATTATTTGTTAAAATTTTACTTTTATATTTCCATTGAAATATATTCGTTAAAATTTTTAATATTTAATTAATTAATTAATTCATAATTTTACGTAAATTTAAATATTATTTTATTTTAGATTATTATTGTATATTTAAAATACTTAATATATAATTTTTATATTTATAATAATTATTATATTTTTGAAATTATTATTAAAAGTATATTATAATAGTGAAAACATTATAATATAATTATTAGCTATATTTTAGCAAGTAAAGGTTGGAGATGACAAATTTTTTGGCTTGATATATCACTATTCACTTGTTAAAATATAGCAATAGCAAGTTAACTATAGCAAGTGTGATTGGAGATGCTCTTCACGAGTTTATTTTTCTACTAATAAGGGGAAGGAATTTGTAGAGCAAAGGTCGAAAAGATCGAAATGCATGCCCCTACTGAATATTGGCAAAAAACACTAGAGGGGACATTTTGCTCTAGTGTTGTGTGGCTTTGGCCAGGTGATCCTAAGCATTTACCTATCTTAGCTTAAATTCAAAATGTTGAAAATAATACATGAAATGATTAGACAGTCCAACGTTTGAATAAGCAAACAAAGATTATGTGATCTCTTTCATATGGCTTGTCCTATAATATGTCCCATGTGGTGTGGGGGCATTCCTTAAGTAGTTTTTAAGGGTTTATCAACACTTTGATTAGCAATTCTGACATTTGACAAATTTTAATGATAATACTACTATAGATGATATTTTATCTGTTTTATTTTAATTATTTTAAAAATAATATTTTTTTTCACAATATTTCACTATTATGGACAATTAAATTAATACGGAAGGAGTATATCTTAAAAGTGACACTTATTATGTGTTTAAAAAAATCATATGTACTCCTCCCCTTTTATTTGATGTGATATGAATGTGTAGTAATATGATTATTATGATATGAGATGTTGAATTTTAATTTGGGTATAGAGGATAGATTAACAAAAGAATAATATATATAAGCAGAAGAGTATATTATTGAAACATGATTTGAGATAATATGTTTAATTAAAATTGATTAAGTAATTAAGAAAATTAATATGAACAGTATTGAAAAATCAATATATAATACTTCTGAACTAAGCTTAAGCGCATATACCCTTCGCGTCCAGATTCTCATTTCACTACCAGAAAAAATTGATTTAGCGTCGATAAATAGCGACAGTTTTCGTCGCTAAAATAAATCAGCGACGGTCGTCCAATAGCGACGGAACCATCCAACCGCCGCAATTTTCTTAATGTTTGCGATGAAAATGACTCCGAAGCTATTTTGTGACCTTCTATATAGCGACGGACTCCGTCGCCAACATTTAATTTTTCAAATAAAGTAAATATGAAAAATGTTAAACTTTGCACGGACATCCGTCGCTAAAATTAATTTAACCCGTCGCTCTATGTTATTATTTACGACGGGTTAAATTAATTTTAGCGACGGATGTCCGTCGCAAAGTTTAATTAAAAATAAAAAAAATTATATATAGCGACGGTCTCCATCGCTAAAAACCTGTAATTATTTTTAAAAAAATATTAATAATTCTTTAATTATTAAATACAATAATATCCTAATCTACAATAATGTACTACTGAGGAGGCAGAGGAGGTGGAAAGCCGGTCGGAGGAGTCCTAAACAGCTGATCGACGAAATCATGATCTAGATTTCGTCGTACAGTTGAATCTAGATCTGAATGCTGACTCGAGAGCCCCATGTTCGGCGTCTGCAAGTGTTGAGTCGAGACGAAGTAAGGCGACGACTGCTGCTACCGGGCCGCAACCATGGCAGCCTGCACCTGCGCCGTGATTTGAGCCTGAAGTCTCGGCTGGAGGAAAAGCTCCAACTGCGCGGTCAACTCAACCTGGTGCTGCGCGTACTCGGCTGCCAACTTAGTCTGATCCTGCGCATGCTTGGCTTCCAACTCACTTCGTTGACGGGCTAGCTTCTCCTCGAAATCTTGTCACATTCGCGCCTCCATCTCTGACTGTGAATAGCTCTGAGTGGGAGCAGATGCGCTTGGTCGCCTCCGAGATCCTAACCCCAAGATCCGAGTCCCGCTATCCCCAAAATCATACACTTGCTCCGAATGAGTGTGCCGAGACTCTCTTTGTACCTCGTACCACAAATCGGGATCCATGGGTCGTGGTTCAGAGGTACTACTCTCTGCTTTCCCCTCTTGCCTACTAAAGGCGGCTCGAGATGCCTCCGCCTCATAGTAGCTCGACTGCAATTAAATGTTTTAAAATGTTATATATAATAAATATAGAAAAATGACATCTTTAAAATTTATAAAATATTAGAAAAACTTATATATTGGGAAGAAGCTCGCTCGTCGACCCATCGACCTGAGCGATCAGAATGTATGTACACTAATGTGCGACGCCACCTAATCATTTAGCGATGGACACCGACGTTGATTAGTCAACGGGCATTTACTGAAAAGTCCACTAAATATAACGACGGATTCCGTCGTTGGCATCTACTTTTACTGCGACGGCATAAATTTTTGTTGCGACGGTGTCCGTCGCAAACGTTGGCGCTAAATTTCCGCCAATTTCTGGCGCGAGTTTAGCGACGGAGTATATTTTTTGCGACGCCATATTATTCAGTTAGCGACGATCTCCGTCGCCAAATTTAAAAGACTTTTACTTAATTGGCTTTAGACCGTTTAGCGACGTCGCCTGCCCATTTAGCGACAAAAACCGTCGATATTTAGCGACGAATCATTTTCATCGCAAATATCTTTCGTAACTAAACCTATTTTTTCTTGTAGTATTTGGTGTCTCATTGTCTGTCACAATATTCTAAAACCCCCTTTTAACCATTTAAAAAATAATCTCAAAATTTGAAACTCTAAATAATTGAATATATGTCGTATTTAAAAGATTTGATGAGACACTAAATAAGATAATTAATTTCAATTCAAACCCACATGAAACTTGAATTTTTAATCTAAAAACAAGTGCAACATACCTGCTGCTAGCAATCTCATACTGACACATGTCCCCATGTGAACAACTAGTCACGTATTAATTTCATAATTATCTACAAGAGTACCTGTACCCGGCCATTCATGCTAGTCATATCTAGGTCTGATTAAAATTGTGTAAAATTAATTCAGATATCATAAGTGTACCTGTACCCGGCCATTCATTTTAGTTTCTGGCTAAAATGTTAGGATGCATTTAAATGGTCGATTTTTTAAATTATTTTATTTTTGTTATATGTGTAGCATTTTAAAAAATATAACGAATTTGCATAATGCTTTGGTCGAATATTTTTTGGATTGATGAAGTTTTCACCCCTCAATGGTAGTGCAAAAGGTATTCTCAGTATTTTATAATTTTTTCTGTCCAATATATTGGAAAATGTTGTTTATGGTTATAGTCTATTGAAAAGGATAAATGAATTATAATTTTATATATACACATAAAGAGCATCTAAGAGGAAGACTTGATCACTCTCTTGGATTCTAATAGACTATTTATTGAAAATTTCCATGAGTTTGGCCATATGCTATGTTCTATTCATTTTGTATTTATCCACTAATTAACTAACATTTTGTATTCATTTTGTATGACCCATTCAGAACCTAATTCAAAAGTGTCAGATTAATTATTAGAAGTTTGATTTGTAATAATTTTTTATTTTATTTTATAATAATTAAAGTGAAAAAGTAAAAAATAAATAGTAAAAAGATGATAAAACTTATCAAAAATTTAAAATCAAAAATTATATAAAATTAAATTTGTGATTCAAGTATAAATTTATTTTATTTTATTTGGTGTTCTTCAACTTATAAAGTCCCACTAAATTGCATGAGCATTTAGGTTGATATCGACACTTCTCTCCTTGAACAAGTGAAGTATATCGTCCTATTTTTGATTTGGTGCCGGAAAAAAATTTAAAAAAAAAAAAAACATTAGTTTCATTATATATAAAAATTTGCTGAGAAAGAAATGAGTGGCTGGCTTATGGCCTATGGGTGGTTGGTAGAGTAGGGACCCAATAGCAATCACAAGATAGGACCAGCAGCGTAACTGTACAAATCAAAAACTGGAGGGACCGGAAGAGATCAATAAATGCGCGACCCTCGCCCCTTGTTGATTTGTCATGTGTACCCAAACTCACTCATTTTGGTATATATGGCATTGGCCACCATATCTTTAAAATTGTTTTATTTTCTAAAGCAATTTTGCACCCAAATTACTGCATATAATAACTCTTCTTGTGAAGTAAGAGTTAAAAAATTAGCCAATTATATAGTATCATGTTGATACCTTTCGCAATTAAATTATAAAAATTAGTTATATAAATATTCTCTGATAAATAATTCTTTTAATTTCGCAATATATAATACATTTGAAAAAAATGATAATTAAATTTTTATTAGAAAAATATTTTTAAAAAATGGATGGAGTATCACATTCAAAGGTCCGAGGTGGTTTGACCAAATAGACCCCTTGTACGTGTCGGGTCTTTCTAAATGATGATGACCGAGGATCCTACATGGGAAGTGCACATGGCATGCTCGTTGCCACGTAGGCCCACATCATCAACCTCGTTAATCACAAGTTATATTTGATGGAATATATAGTATGATCAACTAGTCATACCCATATTTTGTTGATAATACTCGTACATTAGCTTAAATTAAATACTTCTTTGTTTTCGATTCAATTATCAAAGATATCGATACAGTGCGAGAAAAAAAATATTAATAAAATGTAACAAATACTTCCATAAATCATAATGGCATTCTCGTAGTTTCAGGAAGTCTGTCAGCTCTGACGAGAGTGCAAATATATTTGGCTGCTTTCCATTAGCAAAAGCATCCTCAAACTTTCGTGGTCAAAGTTCTTAAATTTAATCAATGTTCATAATCATGTACTTAGGCGCAATATTTTCGCTGATGGCCTATAATCAAGATTACATTTATCCATTCATCCTTTTACTTTTAACCTAACAGCCCTTACAAATTTAATTAAAATCTCGTGGAGTCTGATACGTGAAAAACACGAAAAGTAAAAAAACAATAGTCAATACACATGTTCAGATCAAGAAAATGATTTACTCAAGAATAAGTTTGACAAATCAATCAAACTTCTATTGATGTTTGAATTTCTCACTTTTAAAATCAATTATTTTCTAGCTATATCTCCTTACTAGTAATGGTGTCCCAGTACAGATCTATCGGGAAAACTTTCTTTATAATGATTATACGATTTTTTTTATTTGCATAATGAACAGTGCAGAAATAATTTGATCATATATTATAAATTTTTTTTTACTTTAATCATCATTTAATATCATAATATAGTGTTAGATTCCTAATCCAGACCAAGTGAAATTGGAAGTAGACCTAACTATATCGGATTTCAACAGAAAAAAAAAAAAAATATATATATATATATATATATATATGCCGAATGAAAGTACTAAAAAGTGTCGAAATGACAGCAATTGTTTGTTGGTAAGGAAACTAAGGGCTAAATGACAGAAACTTACTTCCCACTAATTACAGTGCCTAACTTTAGCTTAAGATAGTAATGATTAGGTAAAATAATTGGATTAAGGGAAGGGGAAGGGGGGACATGAAAGTCCAAGTGCAAAGACCTCTTTTTTGACAAAATGGGGTGTTTGAATGGTGCGTTTAAATAGTTAATTTTTGATATAATGATGTTTTTGTTTTTATTTTATTTTTTTATGAAAACTAAAATTATCTATTTATTTCGTAAAATTTAAATAATTATATGATAGTGATGAAAAAAGATAGAAAGAGTGAATGATTATAATTTAATGTGCTATTTGATATGATATAAAGATGAATATATGTGTATGTAAAAAAAGTAGGTATAAGAGAAAAAATAGTGTTTTTAAAATTAACATATTGAATATTATTTTTGAAAATTTTTTAAATTTAATAAAAAAATATGTTTAGTGAACAAGTACTAACACTTTTAAATCCCTAATAGTTTTTTTTTTTTTTTTGGTCCGAAGAAGGTATAGAAAGGGATCGAATTTGAGACCTTACATACTGTAAAATTCGGCTCAATGCTGAGTCACTTCTTTTCCCTAAATTCCTAATAGGTCACCCATTAGGAAGACAAAAGGTGATGTAGATTTCACGTGAGTCTGTAATTGTTGACCTCTCTCTCTCTCTCTCTCTCTCTCTCATATGAAGAAAAAGAAAGTTGAGGAGGACTAGAGTGGCAGCTGAATCTGAGAACTAGCAATTCTATCGCATAGTTGGTGGATAACTAGAAACAGGGGGAGATGGGGGTGTTTTCAAAGGGGGGTCTTCCGCCGCCCACCTCCGCAGTTGGTCCAGTTCGAGAAATTATTTGCTGCACGTTATTTATAATTTTTTTTAAAACGTGATTCTTTTTAACAATAGTAGTATTGTTTAACACATACTATAAAAAATTTACATATGAAAAATTTAATGATACGTTTAACAAAAGTATTGTTTAACACATTATTCACACATCAATTTTGCTATTTAGGTAATTTCTCGTCCCATTCGCGAAGCTCTCATCGTGTCTCAGACTATTTTTTAGCGCCTGTCTTGAAACTTCCATAGGGAGAGATAAAAAGTTACTTTTCTACCTCTGCTGATTGGTCAAATTACGAGCGAACCTTATAATTATTTCACCTTGTTATGAAATACTTTTATTTTCTATTTTATTTTAATATAAAATACAATATTTAATGCTTCATTCATTTCGTTTTAGTTGTTCTGAAATTGATATAAAACTTTCAAAATATGTCGGTATCATAAATAATTAAATTAAAATAAAATTAATATTAAAAATTGAATATTTCTCCAAATCAAAGTTTTTATTTTATGAATATATTTAATAAATACTTAAAGTAACTTGTTAAAGTAATTCTTTATTTTCATTTTCTTTCTTAAGATCACATGGATCCATAGAAGTTAGGGACCACCAAACGTTAGTGTCTATGCTCAAATAATTTATTTTTTAAAAATATGTTTGGACATATCTCAAATTAGGAAAAATATACTGCGAGCCGACTCGATTACATTCAGTACTGGGCGGTAATGTGGAGGCATTTAACCCATCAATTAATCAATAACCTCATCAGTACTGCAGGCTGCAACAATATTACGAGTATGAGAGAGAGAGAGAGAGAGAGAGAGAGAGAGAGAGAGAGAGTAGTGGACAATATCAATGGATGGGGCAGACTGCTTTCCTGAATTACGTACGTACCTCATGCATTTACCATCACCCCCATTCATATTTAATTAGGACATTTCAAAATGCTTGGATATAATAGGAGTATATTGTTTGTTACCACCCTTGTAAGTTCCTGCCTCCCTTTCTATACGACTTTGAGGCCCGGATATAATTTTAGTTTTTTTTATATATATCTTGAGTGAATGCATATATGTGGTGTGTGTACTCAATCATTATATGGAGCGTCCAGACACACCTTATTCATGCAGTGCCTTAATGCACATAAATGTTATAAAATATTCACATAACATAATTATAATGCACATAATATAATTATAATGCACATAAAGATTATATGTACATAATTTATAATCGTTATGTGCATTATGACATTCTTAACACAGAGTGCCTAGACACTCCGTATAATTTTGGGTGTGTACTATAGTATTATTGATTTAGGGCAAATTGCAGAAATGGTCCCTGTACTTGAAAAATATTTGGGTAAAAGTCCTTAAACTCAAGATTGCTCAATTTTGATCCTCGTATTAGAAAAATTAAGCGCAATTGGTACAAAAATCTAATTTCAATCCAATTAAATTTGAAATAGAAATAAATATGCGTGATACTTGCTAATGGTGGGACAAAAAATATCAGATTCACTCATTTTCTTCGTTTTTTTCAATTATTTTTCTTGTAAAAAATGAAGAAAATAAGTCGATTTAACAGAGAAAATAAATGAATTGGAGGTTCTTATTTTCACTATTAGCAAGTGTCATGTATGCTAATTTCTATTTCAGACTTAATTGGACCAAAATTAAAATTGAGGACCAATTGCGCTTAATTTTTCCAGTACAAGGATCAAAATTGAGCAATCTTGAGTTTAAGGACTTTTACCCAAATATTTTTCAAGTATAGGGACCATTTTTGCAATTTGTCCATTGATTTATGGTGTCCAGCTGTTTTGTATCCAAACATTAATTTACTGCTAGTACAAGGGAGTAATTAATTAACAGTATCGGTTGTAACGAAATTGTAGCTTATAAGTGCACATTCGATTTAATGCGACAGTATCAGACTGCGCCCTGTAGTAGGAAACGAGTAGTACGTACAAGAGTGGAAACCAATCAAATATTGCTGCTTTCAACAGAGGGGCATGCATGCAGTAGGCAGTTGTCATTGATAAGGTAATTAACGAACCCTTGATATGCTAGCTGGTCAGACACTCACTTTAATACTCGCTCTCTTTTTTTTTTAATTATTTCGAAATTAATATAAAACTATAATATAATAATATATATACAATAAAAAAAGGAAAAAATACTTCATCCGTTTTATTTTAATTATTTTAAAAATAATATAAAATTCTAACAACATGTCACTATTAAAGATAATTAAATCGAAACGGAACCAACCCTCTACATTACTCTTCTAGCTAGACCTGGTTGTTCCATTTCCCTCTAAGAACTTGGTGCTAAAATTTGCTTACAATTCACATTTAAATTTTGCAACACGACTAAGTGTTCACAACATCTATAATTAATAATTTTAGTTACTTTTTATAGTTAATCTTACAATTTAGATGAGTTACACATAAGTAAAACATATAAACAATATAATTAAGTTTTGGGATAACACCATCAATATCAGCCGTTGGATTATTTTAACACAATCTTCACCATTAAAATTTTTCTAAGTTGAATTGATCATTGACTCGCAGGTATATAATAGCCGTACTAAGGGAAATATTTTACCACAAATATTGTTCTTTTTTTACTGAGCAAGGAGGGAACTTTTTTTCTTTTTTAAGAGTGGTGATAAATGTGACGAGAATAGAGGGACGGTTTGGATAGTTTTTCAAGCGTGGGAAACCCGAAGGCAAAGAAAAATCTCACTTCCACCATTTGGAGAAGGTTTCCAATGTGAGTAAATATAAAACCACTATAATGTAGCATAGTTTTTTTTTTCTTTTTTTTTGGACAAGAAAGGCTCTCGCAAGGGTGCTTCTTTCTTTTTTTTTTTTGGACAAGAAAGACACTCTCAAGGGTGCTCTTTATTCCTTCATGTCAATTTTGATTGATACTTGTTCCGCCAGTTAATACAATCAAACATAGAACTAAAAGTCTTAGTTAGACAGGGCGCTACTTTGTCCGTTGATCATTTTACGAAAGAGATTGATGCATTTTTAATCTCTTTTAAAATGTATTGAGAGTCTTTAATAATACCTCCTAAAGGTGACCTGTTTGGTTCTTCTGCGTTGATCGCGTGGAACAACAGTTGCGAATCAGATTCGATATGCACCTCTTGTATATTTTCCTCCTTCAACCGGCTTAGGACCTCCCTCAAACTCAACGCCTTAGCCGTGGTATCAAACAAGCCTTTTTGTTGTATGCTGTCGCAGCTGTTATCTCTCATTTAATTTCTCATTCATTATGATTCCTCCAATCCCAATTTTTTCGAGCTTCCTAAAAACTGTTGCATCCACGTTACATTTATGTCTTTTTGTTAAGAATAATAGTTGAAATGTTATGAAGAAATTGGTGATGAAAAGTGCTTCCAAGGTGTAGCAGCTCAAATATT
>JAOWAN010063558.1:0-12029 GCA_028566635.1 Lobelia cardinalis
AACTCACACACGAGCGTTGAGCGGTCACGAATGAGAAAACCCGCGCGTGTTGTACCGAAATCCTCATCGCAAAACCATTAAGTGCGAGGATCGGGGGGTTCTCACACATTGTTGTTAGTTTTTTGATGATTTCCGTCAAAAATGACCCTTTTGACTATAAAATTAATACTATAGGGCCCAAACGGCAATTACTCAAACGTGGTGGTCCTTTTCGCCTTTCCACGAAAATATTGGGGTCTAAAATGCAAAAATCCCCTCAAAAAATAGAAGGGAGGGAATCCAACTTTATTGTAATTGAGATTTTTTTTTATTTTTTTTTTTGGTAAGGATTGTAGGATTGTAATTGAGATAGCAAGCCATTGATGATTGAAACCATAAAAGGTTGGGAAAAGTTGATGAAAAGTAGAGGCCAACAATACATGTATATATATATATATATATGAAAAAATGATCAGGTACAAATCATAAATATTGTACAAGCGTATGAACCAGTTGTATCTTAGTACATTTTTGTTGTATTTTCGTTAATTTTATTGTATCTTAGTTTTTTTTTTTTTTTGTATTTTAGTAAGACCCTATTGTATCTTATTATATTTTTGTTGTATCTTCGTATCTTAGTTATTTTATACGATATAACAAATAAGATACAACAAAAATATACTGGTTTGTATGTTTGTACGATATTTATGGTTTATAGCAGAATAAGATCCTATATATATGTATGTATACATAGTTAATTAGTTATGGAGAAGCTAGCAAGCAAAATGAAATGATGAAAAAGGGGGTGCATGTTCAATTATCCCTTCAGGCGGCATATGCATGTGGCCAACTCAAGTGAAAAAATTAAAATTAAAGTTGATAAAGTCGCACACTAGCTATTATGATGGTTTGAGGATGGCAAGGAGATTCCAACAGCTAAAAAGATGAAGAAAAAAAAAACAAAAGAGACATTTTCTTGTTATTACTACTTCACAACTCTGTCTCATGCCTACTCAGTAAAGCCAACACATTCTTTTTTGCTCCCAAAAGTTCATTGTTCTACACCTTATACTTCTTAACACTTGCACAATTTTTAGGTGTTACAAAATTCTTGGAATCTCGATTTTTTTATCTCAAACGATGTATCATCTTCTATAACATTATTTTTTAAACTAACACGTATCATATTAATTATTTAGATTTTAGATTTTAAAGTTTATATAGTCCAATTTAAAACGGTTAGAACGAAATTTTAATAAGATGTGACAGAAAATAAGATATTATTTAAAACAAAAGGTCTGAACTCACTTCTTGCAGTAAGACAAATAATCCAACAACATGGTGTGTACTTGGTGGATGGACCAACCGTCCTCAGAGTGCCATCTCGACATCTATTACAGCCTCGAACCACCCTGCTGCTCAAATGCAACTCGATCACAAGAAATCACAAATTCGTCGACTTTGAAACTACGCATCGGATGATGTTCTAATTACTTGATAAAAACCTGACATACGAATCATTTGCATACTTAACACGATTGAAAGGTCCAAAACTGATCATTTTATCTACTCCTGTACTACAGTGCATCTCTGATAGTGTATTTAATTAATCCATTGGTGTTTTTATTGCGTGGTACTTTGGGCTTCGGCATCTTGTGGAACATTTGTGGCTTGAAACTTTCTGACCCATGTTCAGTAGAAATCCAGTTTACATGTTTTGGGCTTCACTGGAGGTCTCTACGGATTGAAAAACTGGGTTGCTATTTCCGGGCTTTAAAATTTTATTGCCTCCAATTTTGACAAAAATATCCTTATTATCGCCCATAATTTTTTATTCTCACTTCATTACCATATATTCATTCTAATACTTTCATTTTAATATTTTTACATTTAAATCCTTAATACCCAACCACACCTACTATTCTAACCTAAAAACCCAACATCCTTCCCCCAACATTCTAATCATAACCATTTTCGTTATGTTCTTTACTAAGTACTCCCTCCCTCCCTCCTGGCTCCCTCCCTCCTTCCATCCAAAAAAAAAAGAGTAGTGATTGCTATATATAATTGTACCAGTGCTAAATCATACTAAAATTAGAGAAATATGTGTAATAGCACTCCTAATATATTTTAGACATGCGAACATTAATATCCACTAGAGCAGCAACAATGCAGAATCGAGAGGGCTTATGTGGAGGAGTTTGCATAATTTGCTAGTAGTTGAGCAGTATTAATGCATTCTATAATACTGATAGGGATAGGGATACAGTTTTGTGAATATGTGATATGCATTTGGGAGCGTTTTGATAAAATTTTCTAGCGGCCATAGTGAGATTTTACCAAATTGTTTTGACCTCTTGAAGGAGTTCTTCAATATTGACCACGATGAAAAAGTTCATGTTAAGATTAAGTGTATAAATATTAAATTTAAAGTAGTAAAGTGATTATATAATAATTGGGTAAAACAAAAAATTTGAAGCGATAAATAGTAAGGATAATTTTGTCAAAATTGGGGACAATTTTAGAAATTTTGAGGCGGTAAATAGCATTACCTTTGAAAAATCTACAAACCCAACTGTGCTATCTGATCCAATAATTGACTGAGTGGCATATCTGAACTCTAACGTCGGATCTAAACAATCCATTTTTAGAAATGCTTGGCCCAAGAAAGGAAGTAAAAGTAATCAATGTGGAGAGCTAATGGATAGACTCAGAATTCTTAATCCTTAGATCACTCCTGCTTATAACAGAATCAATTCTACCTTACGGGAAATCAAACCCTACACATAGTCCTTAAAATGTTCATTACTTGGAAGTCTTTTAAGTTTAAACGGTCAAGATTTCATGAGTAACAAAATCACTATTTTATCCCTCAAACATTTGAAACCATTAATTTATTTTACCCTTAGTGGCGCCCCATAAATTTCAGATGGCCCATTTATTCAGACACCACTATTCTCTTTCTCATTCTTTATAATTTCTCATTCTGTATATAAATATTCTATTTAAATTTTCTTATAAATTAATTTTTTTATTTTGTGCATTCTGCCACAGTATTTTTTTTTTTTTTTATGTTTTATAACAATTGATAACAGGAAAAAAAAATTAAAGAATGAATAGAATCAGCCCCTTTTATCTTTACCTAAGCATAATTTTGAAAAGGAAAAAAAAATGCAATAGCATTCATTGTGACCATATAAGCTAGAAAATTAATGATAAAATTAATGCAATCCCTAATGAGCTGCAGTCTACAGGCTATGACTAGCGTGAATGAGAAATTTTTACGCATTACTTTGAAGATTTTTGTTTTTTTTAATAGGAACGTAGATTATGGAGAATATTAATATTTCTGCAATCAAATTAAGTTTTTGACTTATAATTAATTGGTATTCAAACATGAAGAAGGTTTGACTTAATTGGCAAGAAAAACAGGCCAGCGACCAAGTTGGGATTTTCATGTACCCACCCACTACTCTCGTCTTCTCCATAATTAGGAAATGTCCGTATTAATTCGATGTCACCATGTAAAAAATTACAAATGTATATTATTTATAAATAAAATTAAATTACCTATAAAACATAATAATTAAATTAAATATATAAAAAAAGTTAAAATAATTATAAATATATGTATATAAAGATAGATTGTAGAAATAAATTTTAGGCGTTCCCCCCCTTGTAGTTGGCTCCTCTATCCAAACTTCGGCTGAGGGTAGCCTTGATCAGGAATTGAATGATGCAGAGCTACTACGTTTTTCTTGTTCTTTTAGTACTCCTAGATCACATATCTGATAATGATATTTTATTCGATTTATATTAAGTGTTTACGTATTATAACGAGAAAAATATTATTTGTATGTCACTTAAAATATGACTGATAGAGTAGGGCTATAAATTGATCTTAAATGGACGAATTAGCCTAAATCCTCATCCGGTTAACTTAATCCATGGCGGATTCGAATTTTATCAAACTAACCGTCGAATTAGCCAAAAGCTAATCCAAATCCAAATCCATTCATAGTTAAATTTCGGATTAACGGATCAAATTAATCCATCTATAATATATATAATTTAAATATTATGTAAATTTTACGAGAAATAATTATTTTAAAATCATCAATTTAACAAAATTCAACTCCAAATAAATTTAAGGCTAAAATTTAAAAATAAACTAAAATTAGAGAATACACTCCATGAAAGAAATTTTTACTTATAAATATATTTAATAAAACAATGACAATCTATGCCTCTGATTCATGTGACATTCTTCTTTTATATCGTCAGCTTTCAAATTCTGTAAAAAAAAATAAATTGATTAACATGATTTGTTGAATAGTAAAAAATATATTTATCTTAAAGTTCTAAAATAATGAAGATTATATTAGCAACCTGATTATTTGAAAGTACAACATACTTTAAACCCCATTTACATTGCGATTGGGCGCGGCTACATCTGTAAAAAAATAACAATAGTGGACTTTTCAATAAGAAAAATCGATAATTCAAACCAAATGAAGGTAGATGGTATTTACTCTCTTCGTTCCACAATAGTGGACCTTTTAGAAGTTATAAATTATTTCAAAATAATTATTCACTTATAAATTTATGTTCTGATTTTTTAAAATTGTCCTTTACTCTTAAACCATTAATAAAGAAAGAATTTAAAGAGACTTTTACTTGTAGTATATTAATTGAAGAGTAAAAATAAAATTATAGAAAATAATTAAGCATATTTTGATTTTTGTGTCTCATCCTAAAAGGTCTACTATTGTGCAACGAAAGGAGTAATAGGTATTTCTTCGTACAATATTGACTTCTTTTATAATTAATATTTTAGTTATCATTATTAAAACTATTTTTTTAATATACTTAACAAATTTAGATTATATCATAGTTTCAATTAGGTCATATATGTGATAAACATGTAATGTAAAATGAATGAAATAATTTAAATATTGATTCACAAAGTGTTTTAGATACAAACATTTCTTCTATAGTAAAAAGTATATGTTTATTAAAATTTGTAAGAAAATAAGGAAAATAAAATATAATAAAAAATTATCTGCACTCGTCTAAAATTTAATATTCACTTTTTAGTTTTAATTTTAACATACAAGTTATAATGTCATCAAATAACTATATTTTATAAATATCAATTATATTTAAGATCCTAAAAAAAATTATGATAAAAATAATAAAGTAAATAATTATATATTTAAAAATTTTTGACAACAATTAAAAAAAATATTTGTATATAAATATTATAGATATTATTTTAATTTTTATCTTTTTATAGTAAATAAATAGTATATAATATATATTAATTTATTTTATTATTAATTATAAACGGACGGATTCAGTTTAAATGGACGGATATTGTCCAAATTCATATTCAATCCATTTAGTTATCGATAAACTGGTTAAATGGTTAGATGGTTAATCGAAATTTTTTACTCAATCCATAT
This sequence comes from Lobelia cardinalis, assembly GCA_028566635.1. Lineage (NCBI taxonomy): Eukaryota > Viridiplantae > Streptophyta > Magnoliopsida > Asterales > Campanulaceae > Lobelia > Lobelia cardinalis. The sequence continues at coordinate 5,445 of JAOWAN010063558.1, forward strand.
TCGCTTTAAGCGGACGGAGCTCCTAACGGATCAGATTAAAATCCGCTCCATTGACAGCCCTAGGACAGAGTAATATTTAAAATTTAATTTTTGATGATTTTCACTTTTTTTTTATTTTTCCATTTTACTATTATACTACTATATTATAAAAAAATATTGTATATCATATTTGTGAATCATATTTTGGATGCATTTGAACGTGAAGTTTTTTGATATATTTTATTTTTATTTGTATTTTGTGTTTATTTTGTTTTTGTAGGATTTTTTACAATTTTTTGCCCTTTAAATTTTAAAAAATTACATGATAGTGATGGAGAGAGAAAGAGAGAGAGGGTGATAGTTGTTATATTTGATGTGATGTTTGTTAGGATATAAAGGTGATATAGGGATTTGTAAAAATAATAGGTAGAGAGAAAAAATTTATGTTTTAAAATTTTGTATTTTAAATTTATTTTTCAAATAATATTTGAAAAACAAGATAAGTGAATGCACACTTATTTTTCCACCGAAAAACATAAGAAGAAAAAGAAGAAGAAAAAGAAAAAGAAAAATTAGAGTACTGAGGTGAACAGGGGACACGGAGGAGTTCTGATTGGGAGTAGGTGGTGGTCAGATTTTAATCCGTGAAGGCGAGGACACGTGGACCCAATACTCAACAGAGAAAACAACCCCCCGAAAATAGGTCGAACGAAAAACCCCAAACCTTACCCTCTCTCTCTCCCCTTCCCCCCAACTTGTTTGGGAAAAAAATCGCATGGGTTGACGGCAGCGCAAAAAGTTTAGAGAGAGAAGCCGCCACCCTTCCCTTTCCCCGCCCCCTTCTTCCCAACACCTCTTCCTCTGTTCCTCTCTGCTTATCCTCTTTGGTTACCCATTTCAGGTACTAATCTGTATGCTGATTGTTTTTGCTTGCTGGGTTTTAGCTCGTGTACTTCTTTTTTGATTTTGACTTTTGCTTTATTGGTGATTTGTGAGTGGGTTTTTGATTATTTACAATTTAGTTTAGAGATTTGGAGTGCAGGGTTTGTTGATTTTCTTGTAGTATTAAAGTTTCGTTTTTTGCGTTTTTTTTTTTTTTTTTCTTTCTTGTAGCTCTTTTCTTTTTGAGTGTCCGATATGATAAAGCTTTCACTTTTCATTGATTTTTCTTTCGTCTTTAGGAAAAATGGGGTTTTGCTGGTTCTTTGAGTGAACCGTCTTCGTCATTGGATTGATTCTGGATTTCATGGGTAGAAGATTTGGATTTTGTGTCGCTTGATTTTTAATGTTCAACTGTTGATGTGTGTTGCGATTATTTTGGATAAGCAACGTGATGTGGAAATGCCTATTATACTACTGAAATGAGTTGCTAGATGACCTGTTTCGCAATGCAATGCAATGCAATGCAATGCCGGGCTATGCATTTTCAAGTAACCATGAAGCCTTCTGACTGTTTATAAAATTATTATAAAATTTGTAACTAGCTTGTTAGGTTTGCCCGTTTGCTTTTGCAACTTGAAATTACCTTCCTTCTTGGTAGAATTGTTGAAAGTAACAAGACATGAAATTTTTAAGGTACAGTCTTCCAAGTTTTTCAATCCTAGCTTTTGAAATAAGTACTCAAAATCTTCTTAATAGTACAAGGTTGCCTTTTTAAGTTTTAACCCATACCACTTTGGACCATCAATGTTACATGCTAGTTTAGTACTCCTACTATTCTAAAGATAACTTTTGCTATATGCTTATTACAATTTTCTACGAATCATGAGAGAAATAGCTAAGCTTTGTCGAGTTACTCGGTCCAAAGGGATTCTCAACATAAATAGCTGGCTTTTGGATGAAAGCTCTTATTTGTGGCTTCTCGAAAGCTTCATTAAATCCCTATTTGGCAACTTTGGACCAAAAGTTATTTCCAAAGGCTCCAAAAACTGGACAGTCCCTAAGTAAGAGTCCGTGGATTAATTCATAACAAGTAGTAAATCTGCTATATTCCAAGGAAGGTCTTTGAGATCCATATTTACAACATAAAATAATGATACACAGCAACTCTCATTCAACAATTTTGTAGTAGTTATACCAGACATTACGAGGAGCAGACATGCTAGTTTGGTACCGTTAGAAATATACCAAATGGTATACGCTACAACAATTTCTTAGAGTACATCAGAAAACCTGCTAAGCTTTTTACCATGTAATAGGCACCATGTATCTTCTTGCCCTAGTTAAGTACTTTTCTTGCCTATGGCCTCTGTTCACTAGCTCTTCCTTGAGCCAGTGGGAGCAAACAGTGGAATGATGCTGACGGGGACCTAGTAAAGCTGAGTTTTCCATGTTATACTTCTCATCAACTGTACATCCTTGATTTCAAATGCCCTGAAAGAATCAAATTTTTTTTTATCTCATCCTGGCTATAACCATCAACTATCAAGTTAAAGGCCATGCTGTTTTTGCTATTTCGGAGCATCCATTATTTCAATAGCCGTTGATAAATTGTTTGAGTTAGTTGGATAGCCCATTGCACTTAAAAGACCGTTTCACAGTCATGCAGTTAAACACTGTTACATAGTCTGCCTACTGGCAATGTCTGTTGTACGGGGTTTTTACCCCTCTTGACTCCCTGCTATTTTACTTTGATCTGTCAAGAAACAGAATAAATGACTTGTGGATTTGAATGCTTGCACCAAAATACCCATCACCTTAATTAAGCATCATCCATCCCAGCTTAATTTAAATCTGATTCTGTTTTTCACACAAACTGATCCATCTTTAAGCAACTTTTTGAAGTTGAAGGCATGGTAGTTTTATGGATTCGTTATAAAAGTTAAAAATACTTCACCGTAGGAGTTAACTTCGTAACGCTGAGTATGTTTAATCTTCAAAGTGATTAGTTTGTTTGTTTTGTTTCCCTTTCCTGATAATAGAAATATTGACAATCTAAGCAGATGAGTTCCACTTATCTGAGTTTTTAGCAATACCTAAATGACATAATGTAATAGATCTACTATGATTTTATAATCTTTCTGGCTATGGAAAGACATCTTATGAATGGTCTAACATTGACTTTTGCAGACTATGTTGCGAACAAAGCAACTCGGTACACTTTCCCAATCTGCAAGGGCATTTTTCCTCAATGGGTCACGATGTGCAGCAGATGGAAGCTCCTGCACTTGTTCAGACGATGATACTTGCATTTCAAAAAGGCATCAAGCGAGTAATGGAGTGCGACACTTGCAAACAGCATCCACCTTAATACCGAAATCATCACCACGGGTAGGCTCTCTTATTCCGGGTGATGCAGTCAAAGCATTGAACGCTAATAAAAGTGATATTGTCAGTTACGCTGTTCAAAACGACACGATGCTTGCATCTCCTCCAGTTTCTGGTCAATTTGTGAAGGCAGGTATTGCAGCAGTCGGGTTTTTTTCTGATTTAGTAAATTATAAGATTCCTGTGTCAGATGCGAGTGGAATACTTTCCTCGCCAGAGAACTGTATGGTTGACCGAACAAGGCCTGTTTCCAGCGTTAAACCATCCAATGTAAAAAGCTACAGAAGGGATAAAGCAGTTGTTGAGGCCACAACTTCACGACCAAACACTTCAAATAACTCAAATGTCGATAAAGGTAGAGCTGAAAAATCTTGCTCTAGTAAAAGTGTCAATGGGACTCAGAACTACACTACAGGGAACTTTAAAGACACTCAAAACATGTGCACTGATACACATGATAGGAGGTCCATGCCATTGCCACAGAGATCAAAAGATTGTTCAAGTAACTTTGTGGCAAATGGACGGGCTTCAGATTTCATGGCAACTGAAATCCCTGCCTCAAGGGAGACAAGACTACCAAGATCAGTTGCTCCAATGGCTAGACAGTTTTCAAGCTCGGGGCATGTGGTGGAAAGTGTTTCGCAGATTCTACGACAGCTGAAATGGGGTGCAGCAGCAGAAGAGGCTCTTTGGAAGCTTAACTGTTCGATGGATGCATATCAAGCCAATCAAGTGCTTAAGCAGCTACAAGATCATTCAGTAGCTCTTGGATTTTTCTATTGGTTGAAACGTCAACAAGGGTTCAAGCATGATGGACATACTTACACCACCATGGTAGGCATTCTTGGTCGTGCCAAGCAGTTTGGGGCGATAAGCAAGTTACTTGATCAGATGGTCAGAGAAGGATGCCAACCCAATGTTGTAACATATAACCGTCTCATTCATAGTTACGGGCGAGCAAATTATTTGAATAAAGCGCTCGATGTGTTTAACCAGATGGTGGATGTAGGTTGTGAGCCGGACAGAGTCACTTACTGTACACTCATTGATATCCATGCAAAAGCCGGGTATCTTGATGTTGCCATGGACTTGTATCAGAAGATGCAAGAGGCAGGACTTTCTCCCGATACATTCACTTTCAGTGTCAGTATTAATTGCCTTGGAAAAGCAGGCCATTTGGCTGCAGCCCACAAGCTATTCTGTGAGATGGTTAATCAGGGCTGTGTGCCTAATTTGGTGACATATAACATCATGATAGCTTTGCATGCTAAGGCGAGGAACTACCCGAGTGCATTGCAGCTTTACCGCGACATGCAAAATGCCGGATTTGAGCCAGATAAAGTAACTTATAGTATAGTCATGGAGGTGCTTGGGCATTGTGGGTATCTTGAGGAAGCTGAGGCAATTTTTGCGGAGATGAAGCGGAAGAACTGGGTTCCTGATGAACCGGTTTATGGTCTTCTTGTGGACTTGTGGGGTAAAGCTGGAAATGTGGAAAAGGCTTGGGCTTGGTACAGTGCCATGCTTAATGCGGGCTTGCGCCCTAATGTGCCCACGTGCAATTCCTTGCTCAGTGCTTTCCTTAGGGTGCACAGGCTTTCTGATGCTTATAATTTGGTGCAGAGCATGCGTAGTTTGGGTCTAAACCCTTCTTTGCAAACTTATACCTTGTTGCTTAGTTGTTGTACAGAGGCCCAGACGTCATTTGATATGACATTTTGTGGCCAATTAATGGGAGTAACAGGCCATCCCGCACATACTTTCTTGCTGTCTATGCCTGCAGCGGGACCTGATGGCCAAAATGTGAGGGATCATGTAGGTACCTTCTTGGATCTGATGCACAGTGAGGACAGAGAGAGCAAGAGAGGACTAGTGGATGCTGTTGTTGATTTTCTTCACAAATCAGGGCTTAAGGAGGAGGCAGGATCTGTTTGGGAGGTGGCTGCACAAAAGAATGTGTACCCCGATGCAGTAAGGGAGAAGAGCTCGTGCTATTGGCTTATAAATTTACATGTCATGTCAGACGGCACTGCTGTAACTGCACTCTCGAGAACACTCGCGTGGTTTCGAAGACAGATGCTTATCTCAGGGATTTGTCCAAGTCGAATAGATATTGTGACGGGTTGGGGACGTAGGAGCAGGGTGACAGGATCCTCTATGGTCAGGCAGTCTGTGCAAGAATTGTTGCATATATTTAGCTTCCCCTTTTTCACAGAGAATGGTAATTCTGGCTGTTTTGTAGGCTGTGGAGAACCCCTTAATAAATGGCTGCTCCAATCCTATGTCGAGCGCATGCATTTGCTCTAGTTTGTGTACGTCTCTCTCTAGCCTTTGTAGCGGAACGACAGTTTTGTCATGGAAGAGAGTTCTCTGAGCGAGTAGTATGTATTTTAGCTATTATGTGTAGTCAATTGTAACTCCAGACAGTTTCTTTCTCTTATACCTGCTTCTGAGAATTTCCCAGAATTCAGGTTCGTGGGTCACAGTATAGAGTTTAGATGCTATCCAGTTTGGGATCAGGGAGGAGGATTTTGCAGTGAACTTGGTCTGCTGAGTATTTGAATAGGGCCCCTCGTATTTGTTTGCTGGCTCATAATTGTGATCAATCATATCTTCATTTGTGTAAAGAAGCACATTCGGATTTTTGCAGTTTTTGTTCAAATTGGGCTTCTGGTTGATTAACAGGTAGAGTCTGGTCAATTTTCTAGCATGTTTCGTAAGGTAAGTTGTTCTTGCATGATAGATGCAGTAGTTGAGGCTGGGGTGGGTTGGTGAGCTCCATTGTCAGTATTTCTTCTCTGACTCTCTTCTCTATTAATTTCCCTAGCTGTGCTATAAATCTCGATTCATTCATGGAGCAAGTGCGAGTCACTGTGATTCTCCAGCTAGTACCCTGGGGAGGGTTCATACGAGTAAATTGTTATGCAGTTGTACGTCGACTTTGTATTGAATTCAGTTGTATCATACAAAAATTCTACAGTTACTCTTTGACTCATCATTTACATGCTCAAGGGAAAGAAAGTCTTGTGGATGTGCTGGTGAAACCTGTGGCTCCGATCGAAGCAAATCATGTTCTGCAATAGTAAAAAAAAACATGGCAAGTTTTCCTTTGGATCTGCCAAATGCCGCTGGTTAACAGTCGTGGGTCGATCATGGAGTGAGTCCAGTTGACTATCTTGAATCAGGCTCGGACAGTTTTCTCGTTCAAGGTACGTTATCGTGGCGCTGCAGTACAAGAAAACGCAATTTATTCCTTGGGCACGGCAAATTATATTAAGCGCCCATGCGCTTAATATAAGGAGCGCCCCTCTCAATGTTCATTAATTAAATATGCTATGT
>JAOWAN010063569.1:0-12029 GCA_028566635.1 Lobelia cardinalis
AACATCATCATATACTAATAATAAATGAAGGAAGTTTCTATTTAGTAATTGAAAAATGAGTATCATGTAGGAGTATTATCTATTATCTTTTATTAATAAAAACCATTTATTGCTGACATGAGTTTAGCTTTAAAGATATTATTTTACAAAATCATTTAAGAGACTTACTGCGTATAAAAGAAATAATATTAGAAATATTTTTTTTAATCAATAATTGCATTTTGAAGAAAAGAAGGAGGAGTAATCTTCCTAATTTTTATTATTTAATAAATTTTTTACATTAACATAAATTTTTTTGTTCACATTCGATCAAGCATCCAACTGCGAAATAAAGTTGACCAAAAAATAAAAAACTTCTAACATTTTAAATTTTCAAGTGTTACATCCATTTTAAAATCCTAACGTGTTGCGATCGATGTCATTATTCATATAAAACTAAACGATTCTTGTGGAGAATGAAATTAAATATTTATAACAAATATAGATTTATATGTTAATTTATTAATGTAATAATAAATTATTAATTCACGAAAGAGTTTAAATTGAGTTACATACGTGTGTAGCACGGGTTTAAGACTAGTAGTATTTATTATGTTACTAGTAATGATACATTTATTTATCACCTAACATTCAGATATGTTAAAATACTAACATTAAGGATACACGAATTTATTATTAGGATATAATAATAAAATTTGAGATCGTAGTTATATCATAATTATGATTTCTTGTATCCTAAAATACAAAAATTTATAACTGAATACAAAAAAATATAACTAGAATACAAGAAATTAATGTTTATTAAAAAATAGATAGAATTAAAAAAATATTTAATTAGGATAAAAAAAATTAATATTAACAAAATAATAGATACAATATAAATAAAAATACATAAATTATTAAATACAAGAATATAGATGTATCCTAAAACATAATTGTATATAAATTTACTAATAAATTGACTTTACTAGTATAATTAATGTTTACACATAAAATTTAAATTCACTAATTGAATCAAATTTAGTAATAAAATTTATAAATGACGGTAAAGTAAATAGTATATGCATTAGTGTAAATAGTAGATTTAAATTTACTAGTAAACTCAAATTTACTATTAATAAATTTTACTAATAACAAGAAAAGTAAATATGTTACTAAGGTTAGCTACTAATAACAAGAAATAGTAAATTATTACTAATGTTACTTCGTAACTGTATTTTCATATGTGTACAAATCATGTCTTTCGATTATACTGTTTATTTTTTCTTAACCATTAATGTATAATTAATTTTTACACAGTAAAAATTAAATTTACTAGAAACAGTTCTCGTATAAATAATTTATTAATCATTTAATAAATCAAATATATTAGTAACATATGTATAAATAAAATTTATTAATTTTTGCAATTTAAAACAAAATAAATATATGTTAATTAATTTAATAATAATTAGGTTCATGTCATTTATCAAAAACTAAGGAGTATACTAGGCAGGGAGGGGATGGGAGGGACTACCTCCTTTGATCTTAACCACTGTGCCTAATTACAATATGTCTTTTCATTAAATTCTTCCTCTTTTTGTCTAAAATTTCAATATGTGTCCCTCATATTTTAAGACAGGGCGGAGCTAGGATTTTCTTGTCCCCGAAAAAAATTTCGGATCAGACAAGCAAACAAATGGATCGAATCTAGGCGGTTTAATTAAAAACTTGTTCGTTGATCAACCTAAATGAACAATCATAATCATATATTAAGGTCAAAATCACTAAATAAAACGAAATGAATTCATATTTGAAACGAAACGAAGTAATACAATTTTATATAAAATGCATTCATGTTTGAAAGAAAATGAAACGAAGTAATACAATTTTAAACGAAACAAAATGAATTCATGTTTGAAACGAAACGAAACGATGGGTCGAAAACTTCAATTTTTTTCGACAATACTATTATTCTAGAAGGATTTTTCACCACGGTGGAGTCGGTCGACCCCGCCCGACCCCACCTGGATCCGCCCCTGTTTTAAGAGATGTCTTGATTTTATGTAAAATAATTTTAATTATTGATGTTTTTAATCTAATGATCATAATTGGCTCTTAAAATTCTTAAAATAAAATAATTTCTAACGGAATAAGTCCCTTTATCTATATATTTAATTTAATCGTCTTTCTACAAAATGATTAAGGCATGTGTTCCCTACAATGGCTTGAATGTAAAACAAACTAGGTGAAAATTATATGGAGTGCCTAGGCACTCCTTGCTAGAAGTGTCATAATGTACATATAATTTTTATGTGTATTACTAATTATGTTATGTACATACTTTATAACGTTTATGTACATGAAGGCACTTTATAAACAATGAGTGCTTAGACACTCCATATAAAAACTACAAACTAGGAAGCAACTACACTTATGTGGAATAAACGCGTCCGTACATCTGTAATGCACTTTCAGTTATGTGTTGAGTTTTTTAGATCATGTTTTTCAATATGTTGACACAAGAGTAATGGTAGGAGCTCTACCATTACGTGTAATCTCGCAAATCGAGCCTCAATGTTTCAAATATACAATTTAAATCTTAATATACTGCTCCCTCCGGTTCAAAATAGTTGACCTCTTGGGAATAAAATTTTGTTTCAAAATAGTTGATGTTTAAGGTAATTTTTCTGTAATATTCCTAAATTACTCTTCTACTGCTTGGCTCTTCAACTTCCATGCTCCATTACTCCAACATAAGTTTTTCTTTCCAATAAAGAGCTTTTATGTTAGAGGGGGGTAAAAATGGAAATATAATACACAATAAATGCTTTTCTTGGTTTGTGAATTGAAACCTTAAAAATCAACTATTTTGAACCGGAGGGAGTATTTTAATTGTAATATGAGTCAGTTTGGATGAAATTCATCAAAAATAAATTGAAATAGACTCACGTACAAAATACGTGAGTTGATAAAGAATATTTTAATATTTTTTCACCTAGATAAATTAGAGAAAATAAATTTAAATTATCAAAAAATAAAAGAAAAAAAATCCGACCAATCTTTCTCTCTCTCTAGAAATTATATAAAGCTACTATACACTCTTTGCAAGTAGTACCACTTTGAGTAAGTGTTGTACACTCTTTCTAAAACATGTGAGAGAGTAAAAAAAAATCTTCCTAATCAAAATTTTAATTTTAGGGATTGATCCGAACCCTCCAACCCTGCCACAAATACACACGGATGGGTTTCAAAAAGTTTCAAAGGTTCACCCGAGGTCTCCGAAGTTGTCTCTAACGGAAAATCTTCAACAACTATATTTCTCAACTTCAACGAAATTCGGCGTATCCTTAATTACGCAATTTACTATTTATGTATTTTTATACTTTGCTTATTCATTCTTGTGTTAAAATTTTCCCAAAAAAGGGTCACCCTTATGTCAAAAGACCTTTTAAAATGGCACATTTGTATCCAAATTTTTTCGTCACCTATGTGACTAATTTTTCAACAACCCCGTGAGTCAAAATTTTCCCAAAAAAGGGTCACCCTTTTGTCAAAAGACTTTTTAAAATGACACATTTGTGTCCAAAATTTCCAAACACCTATATTTTTCAATAACCATGTGAGTCAAAATTGTGCTCAAGCATATTCATATTTGTGATAAAGTCTGTTTTCGGTCAAACATGTGTCAAAACGTTTTCAAAATGCTCTCATGAATCGGGCCCATTGCAAAAATAGTGTTAATTTCATATCGTCGACCACACTCGCTCATTCTTTCGCAAGTGTCGTCGTCGAGGGGCTCTGTAGAAATCTCATTTTTGAATATTCTAATTGCATAATTAGTCAATAATTAGCCATGTATGATTTTTATTAAATTAAAATTAATTCCTAGTCTTCTAAATGATTACTACATGCAAGGGAGTCACATCATGTCATATTTTATCAAATATCACGCATGGCACAAGTCACTTGGACATGCCATGGTCATATATGTCTCACACACAACTAATAAAGTGTAATATTTGTGTATAGATATTTTATTTGGAGATGAAGCCAAGAGGTTTTGAAAGCTTTTCATGATCAAGGGAATATGTAACAACTTTAAGTCCAGCCAATGGAGCATAACAGCAACATGGAAGGACAAAAGAACATGCAAAGTGTACCATTTCCGGATCAAAAAGCAAAAATGCCACGTATAGCAGCATACTGGCCGGACCGGCCCATTCATTGTTGTTTCTTTGTTTTTTGCTCATTTTCCATCCGGACAAAGTGCATAAAGGGGACTTTACAAGGGATTTTTAGGGATATTTTGTACCTTCCAACAGCTATGAGAGAACATATTTAAACCTAAGCTCACCCTCCTATATAATCTCTCCTTCACCTTCAAAGAGGTTGAAAAAATTGGCAAGGTTAAAAATCAAGTTTTGGCAAGAAAGACCAAACTCAACCCCCTTACATCTTTGCAATTCAATTCTCAAAGAGTGGAAGCCCTTAGGAAAAAACTGGCAAAGGTTAATAGAGTGCTTCTATCGACATTGTCACACCTCACACCTCACAATAGGTTGAAGCCATTATATTTCACCTTGTGATCAAACTCTCAATGAACGGTCCAGCAATAGATCACATGCATCCAGAGGAACAACATCACACTAAACCTCATCCTGATATCGTGTACCAATCGAAAATTGAGCAAGACACCATTTATCCACCTTTATCTCGCTCCTTTTAATTAACCAAGATATGTAGCTTATAAGGTTGTGGGATGTGCAACTGTCTTCAAAGCGAGTTTATTCACAATGGTAGTAGAAATCACATTCTCGCAGCTACTCCCCATTAATAATCACATCACACACCTTTCCCTTCGTTGAGCACTTGATAAGAAAGACGTTGTGTCTCAATCATTGCTCCTCCTCTGCGTGCTCATTCGACTCTGTGCCCAAACCCTCAGATTCTTTGAACACCGATATACCATCTTCATCAACGAAAGAAATATTCTGTCGATTTCGACAATCTGTCTACTTACGACTTAAACCCAGACATTTGAAACAACAAACTGGAGTTCACGCCCTCGAACCAATCTATACAGGTTGTCATGATTTCGCCGTAACTTGTGGCTTTGCTGCTATTGGTGCTATCTGGCTTAAATGAGCTAGCACCAGAACCACTGTCAGTGCTAGGAAAATTCACAGAATCCCTACCCGACCATCGACTCATGGCTTTCTTTCCTTTCAATTGTTTCTCAACTTTCAAAGCAAGCCGAAAATTCATTCTCATATGTCCAAAACTGTTGCAACTGGATAACATCAGAAATATCAGTACGAAACCCCTCAAAATATCGATCAATCGTTTGCTTCTCCTCTTCCTCGACATCACAGCGCATCCGTAAACAATCAAACTCATTAGTAAATTCCACTACAAACCAAAAATCTCCCTGCTTATAAATATGGTAATCAATAAAGGCCTCTTCCGTGACACCAATGATGTTGACACCATGCAAGAATGATCAAATTAAGAGAAAAATGATGCTAACACCATAACGAAAGAACGAAGAAATCCAAATTTCTCATTTCATAATTTATTTTCAAAATTCAAAATCGAAGCAAAAAACGTCAGTTACAGCATTTAAATAGTTTCCAAACAATCTAAAAATTCTAATAACTTAAAAGAAAAATTCAAAAAACCTGACGTTTTCGATCAAAATTGAGCGTGCATCAGTTCTCATTAAGTTCGATTTCTTGTCCCAATTTACAGGTCCCGTCTAAATTTTAAGCCATTTTAAAATTATAATTTTTTTCAACTCGATTGTATCATTATTCTATTGATATTATAAATATTTGATTGATTATATAATTGCTTAATTGTAAAATTATTAAAATTAATCTTTAATCGTAAGTGTATAATCGTAAATATATATGCACTGCCTATCAAATAATAAAGCAACGATTCAGGCATAATTATATAATAATAGCATCTACGATTAATAAAACTATTTTATTGAGCAACATGGAAAAAGATTACTTCAACAACAGGTTTGATTACGTGTTAGAATTCTAGCAACTCAAATTGATCAGCTGGTGTCACATTGAGTGATGATTAGTGACACGTTTTTGGACACGCGCAATCGATGCAGGTTTGAGTCCGAGTTAGAATTCCAACGATTCAAGTTGAGCTGGACTCAAATGGAGATATGATTCCATCTTATTAAAAATCCATCGAGTTAACTCTGAATTAACAGTCTGATCAGTACCCTCTTTCTTTTTTTTTTCTTTTTTTTTTCCCTCGAATTCGATTCAAATAAAAAATTCCGAATTGAGTTTTTACGATCGACTCTGGTGCAGTCGGCGGCGTACCGCTTGAACAGGTCGGAGTCCATACGAAAAGTTTTTGCGGTGGAAAGTGAAAGGGCGAAACTGTACAATAGTTGACAGATAGTTCCGACCGGTCGACAAAGTAGTGTACAATGTCAAAAATCCTAAAGGGAACAACTGATGTCCTTCGGGGTGGAGGAGGAGGAGGCAACACAAAGATATCTGTCGAAACCGAGAATGGAAAGATGAGCACATTGGAAGTCGAGGGATTCGATGATATCGACAACCAGCTGCTGGATGCTTCTATTGAGGTTCGGGATTCAAATGTTTGTTTTAATCTAAAGAGTAGTCACCCCACGATGCAAATTTTCGTGAAATCTCCCACCGGCAAGATGATAACTCTTGAGGTGTCTCGTTCGGACAAACTGTACGATGTCAAGGCCCAATTGTACGAAAAAGAAGGCGTTCCTCCCCGTCAACAGAGTCTCGTCTTCGGCAGAAAGCAACTCGAGGATGACCTGACCCTCTCTGACTATAGCATCCAACACGAATCAATTCTCCACCTCATCCTATGCCCAATTAGATCAGGACCACCACCAGTGAAGATGGTGCAAATTTCCGTGAAATCTCCCACCGGCAAGATGATAACTCTCGAGGTGGCTTGTTCCGACAAAGTGTACGATGTCAAGATCAAAATGCACAAAAAAGAAGGCATTCCTCCCAGTCAGCAGCGTCTCATCTTTGACGGAAAGCAACTCGAGGATGGTCTGACCCTCTCAGACTACAACATCCAGGAGGAATCGATTCTCCTTCTCGTGCCTCGCCTTGGAGGACAACCAGTGCGAGAAGGTGGTGTAAAGATAACTGTGGAAACCGTGAATGGAAAGATGAGCGCATTGGCAATAAATGGACCTGATGCCAGCAATTACAACCATCTGAATGCTACTATTCAGGTTAGAGATTCAAATGTTCATTTTAATGTAAAAAGTGGTGGGATTTCTATGTAGGCCACAATTATTATGTCATTTCCTTAATTGTAAGGCCAAGGGATTAAGTTTTTTGGTTGTAATTAAGTGCCCCTTCACTTTAACCATCTTTTCTGTTGTTTTTGCCTCTGGTATGTCTGGTATTTCACTTTTCCCCTGGTATAGCTGGTTGTTATTTTCTTGCACTTTTGTGGTAGTTAGCTTTTGAACTTGAAGTAGACAGGCTTCCAAGAATGTTCTGTTCGAGTTGTATGTTGATCAATGTATGCCTCTAGATGATCCAGGGAAGACAAGGACTGCTGTTATACTTGTGTAGTGGTATTTGAGATGATCAATAGAGAAAGTTTCCTCTAGAGATGGGTGTTGCTAGTGTTTCCACTACTTGCAATCGATTGTTCCATTTCACAAGGCTTGGGAAGAATTGTTATTCCGCTGTTGCGTTAATCAGCCCCATTGTTGTTGTGGCTACTTGATTCTCTTCCTAACAAGTGGAATAAGAGCTGGCTAGATTGTGTTTTAGGGGGGTTTGCCTTGTGTGGAAGGATGGAACCTAATACTAGTAGGATGTTAGTTTGAATGTGTGATATCTCATGTTCTCACATGGGTACAAATGAGAATTTCATGCGGTTGTAGGGTTTTTCCCTACTACCATCAAACTGTCTTTGATTTTGTTTATGCTCCTAATTCAATGGGAACAACTTTTATTCGATTGGCCTTACTTCTCACCTTCTTGTTCTTCCCTTGGTTTTGCATTCAGTAATCATGCATCGAATTTTAGTACTCCTATATGTCTTGACCAAGTTTTAGCAATTAGGCCCCTGCTCTCCCCCATCTCCTCACTTTTTTCCAGAACTAATCCAGATGATGAAGGATGATACTCTCGCTTCCTATATACGAAGCTTATCATAATGGGTGGCCGTCCTCTTTTGTGTGGTGTCCACTACAATTTTGAGTTATCTATTCACCGGGATATTGGAAAATATCAAGCGAAGTTTAGAATAACAAGCCTTTCCCAGTGTGGACAATATGCAAAATTCTTGATAGTAATGCAGTAGATAAATCGAGAAGTGTTGTGCAATGGAGTGGTAAGCCTACTAGGCAAAGGCGGAAGGGTTGTAGAATGGAGTGGTAGGCTTACTAGGCAAAGGCGAGTTTGATGTGTTACGATTCTGCTCGATGACGTTTTTCAAACCCATCTTTGTGATTATAACCTGTAGCTTAGTCCCAACTAGTAATATTATCTGCAGAAAAGTAGTATGTTTAGTAAGCATCAGTCGAACAATCTTTCCTTTACGCTTTGGCCTGGTGCCATAAATTTGTTTCCAGGAGGAAAAACAGTGCTTACTATTAGAGCTTTGGTTTTTTTCAATTTCACAAGCTTGAGCATCAGTTTCTAACAATCCCAAGACCTTTATCTAATTTTGACAGGCAACCTATGAAATAACACACACTTATCTTTCTTGACCTTAAGCTCTTTTACACCATCCTTAAGCTCAATGAAAGTCATTGAGTCAGGCTCAAAATAATCAAATCATGTAAACTCCAATGAACTCTATTTCGAACAATTCGTATTCAAACATTGTTACTTTTATCTCTCAATTCTCAAGAATGACATGTTTTGATCCGAGAAATAAACAATCCTTCTTCGCCCTCACAATCATGCTGTGGTAATTCAAGTTTGAATTATCTATGTTTTCTTGGCCTGTCAGGAAAAAGCTATACAACATGATCTGAGTTTGAGGTCAAGGTTCTCCGGCAATAGGAAAGTGATAATGAGAGAAGCAAGAACTAGAGAGAGAAATATTGCGGTGTTGTATATATTGATATTTCACGAATGTATGTATCCCAGAACATATATGAACCCAGATGAATGTAACGAACATAACAGCATATTTACAGTAAGCTACACAACTATCAGCTATTTACACACGACACCCCTGAAAACTCTAAAGGCTGGATATAAGTATCTCTAACAGCCCCCCTCAAACTGGATGGGGCAAACAAGTTGAACACATTCAGTTTGGACAGGAGATACTGGAGCTGGTGAGAAGGGAGAGCCTTTGTCAATAGATCAGCCACCTGATTTGAGGATGAAACATGAGATGTGGTGAGAAAGCCTGAAGTCGCCCTGTCACGAACCAAGTGACAATCAATTTTAATATGTTTGAATCTTTCATGGAACACTGGGTTTGCTGCTAGATGAAGAGCTGCCCTGTTGTCACAATGTAAGGGAACAGGGGTAAGATTTGTAACACCAAAATTCAGTAACAGACACCAACCAAGTTAATTCACAAGTGACATTGGCCATGGACCTATATTCAGCTTCAGATGAGGATCTGGAGACAGTATTTTGCTTCTTTGCTTTCCAGGAAATGAGAGAAGAACCCAAGAACACACAGAAACCAGACAAGGACTTTCTGGTGGTGGGACATGAGGCCCAATCAGCATCACAATATATAGCCACTGAGTGTGAGAGAACTGGAGGAGGAAAATAAAAGACCTTGACCAATTGTGCCCTTGAGGTACCTGACAAGTCTGAAAGCTGCCTGGAGATGAGGTTGTCCCTCTTGTTCATTACCTATTTGCTGATTGTTCGGAAAGTGCTTTGGTGCAGTCTTGGCGTATACCGCTTGAGCAGTTCGGAGTCCATACGAAAAGTTTTGGGGGGTGGAAAATGAAAGGGCAGCGAAATTGTACAACTTCAAGTACAGTTGGAGAGAGGGAGAATTAATGTAGACCTCTCACATCCTCTTAATTTCCCACCTTTGATCAGCAAGTTGGAATCAATTCATTTGGGCTATATATGATGGTGGGTCACTTCTCTAAGCATAAACCGGATCGGCAACTCTGCCTCATGTCACCCTATATAAAAACGGAGACTCTCACCGGATCCAGAAAGAACTCATAATAATTGATCACCTGTACTTCTCTTCACAAATTGGCAGAGTGCCAAAATTTTGCAGGTTTTCGTGGAAACAAAGTGTACAATGTCTAAATGCCAAAAGATAACTGTGGTAACAGAGAGCGGAAAAACGAGTATACTGGAAGTTGAGGGATCTGACGACATCAACAACCATCTGGATGCTACTGTCGAGGTTAGGGATTCAAATGTTCATTTTAATCTAAAGACAACTAGTCACTCCACTATGCATATTTACGTGAAAACTTTGTACGGCAAGACGATAACTCTTGATGTGGCTCCTTCTGACAAAGTGTACCACGTCAAGCTCAAATTGCAAGAAAAAGAAGGCATTCCTTCCAGCAAACAGGTTCTCATATTTGCCGGGAAGCAACTCAAGGATGGCCTGACCCTTGCCGAGTACAACCTCCAAAACCACACGACTCTCAATTTAGGCTTTCGAAGTGGAGGACCGCCCGTGCTGAAAGGCGTCACAAAGATAATTGTGGAAACCGAGAATGGAAAGACGAGCACATTGACAGTCGAGGGATCCGATGCTACCAACAACCTGGATGCTACTATCCAGGTTAGAGATTCAAATGTTCATTTTAACAAAGTAAAAAGCTGGGGGATTTAAGTGTAGGCGTCATTTGCTTGAAAAGGTCAGGGGATTATCATTGTAATTAAGTTGCCATCACTCTAACCCTATTTTCTTGGTTGTTTTTCTCTCTTAAATGTATGTTAAACTTTAACATTAGGAGCCTCCATTCCCCTGCCCTCAGAAATGGTGGATTGTTTTTGTCTCCTTGATATTATCTCCGGTTGATCTAACAATCTCTCGTTTTATTTTCTTTTTTACTTTTTTACTTTTTTACTTTTTTTTTGCACTAGTTGTAACATAATTAGTTCAGAAAGTATCAAACAAAATCAAAAACCCACTTGTCAAAGGATGTTTTGCTAAATACTGACAAAATGAGTAACGTTTAGAGCCTTTAAACAACCTATCTCAATAAATGTGCCATAATTGTCCCTTCATCCCAAAATAGTGTTTAATTTATTATTGTCGAAGAACAATATTTTTTAAATTCATTTTGAGGCGGAGTCAATTTTTTGGAAAAAAATTTCTCCGCCCCCCAAAGTATCCATCCAAATTCACTTTACCACCCAAAACGATACTTGCACCATATGACCCCCCAAACTAAAAATGCGTCCTAATTAACCCCCCAGAACCATTTCGGTGGAACATTTTTGTTCAAATTGTATCATGTGCAGATCACGTGAGGGTATTTTAGGTATTTCAGATTTATTTTACTCACTCTTCTTCTCCTGCTCCGGCCTTCGTTCGTAAGCCCTAACTCCATCTCCGAATTTTTCGGCAAATCCAACATCTTTTATTTCACAAATTCAATCTCCAATATCTTCCATTTCACAAACTCTACATCAAATTAAACCCACCACATATGAAAGAAATGATACCCTAGAAGATCAAACCACCCACTAATCATTTTACGAAACATCATACGGTTCATCTTTCTATGGTTCTTCTTGGCCTCAGCAAGGACTTTAACAGCCTTCTCCATCTCCCCAGACTTGGAAAGGCTATTGATAATCATATTGAAAACTGCAGTTCCAGGGGGAGGACCGCAGGAGTCAATTTATATAACAATTCCGTTGCCCGCAAATTCAATCCGCAAATTAAACATCTGCACCTAGTAGCAACAACATATGGCCATCAACATAAACATTGGAAGGGAGAAGAAACCCAGATTCGAGACACCAAAATCTTCACTTCTGCGATCTTCAACAACTTCATTATCGCCTCTCCATAAACCCCACCAAACGCTAGCAGCAGTCCGT